>JAOEHY010050613.1:0-10422 GCA_025447955.1 Psilopsiagon aurifrons
GAGCAGAGACCTGGAAGGAGGTGGGGGGTTGGTGGCTTGGTCGGGCTGGGTATACGTGGTGAGCTGTTGTATTCTCTTCCTTTTTATTTCTCTTGCTATTATTATTACTAGTGGTAGAAGTAGTGGTTTGTGTTATACCTTAGTTACTAAACTGTTCTTATATCTCAACCTGTGGGAGTTGCATTCTTTTGATTCTCCTTCCCATCCCTCCAGGAGCAGAGGGAAGAAAGAGGGGGAAGTGAGTGAACAAACTGCGTGGCTAATTTATGGCTTAAACCATGACATAAGTAAATGTATTAGATAGCAAGACAGGTCAATCAGTGGTAAGTATTTAGTTTAGTATTCTCACGTGAGACTCTTGTGAGAGGAATTTTTATTTAAGACTTGTGAGAGCACATATGTATGTATGATGGGTTAAGCTGTCCAAGAAGGTATTAGGTAGAAGTTCCTGATGTCATAAAAATTCACTGTACAGGCTGTGTAGTATTGTGAAACTATGCTTTAAATGTGAGTTTATAATCTTTTGTAGTGAAATGTTAAAAGAACTTCTGAATATTTCCTTTTGTTACCTTAAAAAGCAGCATTCCTGAGCATTGTTTTCTTCCCACTACAAATGATTATAAGGATATACATTATATTCATGTTATCAATACCAATTCTGATTTTAGTGATGAAGGATGAGTACAAAATCTGGTCTTGCAGCGTCTCTGTTTAGTAAATCAGGTACTCATTGCAGGTGATAATGATGATTCTTAGGTCCTGCCTAATAAGACAGGTTTTTTGTCTAACATTTTAAAAGACAAAACTGATCAGGACAAAAGCTGAAAACCTTCTCGTGCCTATCAGCAGCCAGGGAGAGAGTGATCTTTGATCCTTCAGCAAAGCAGATTTTGAAGTATATAGGAATAACAATGGATAGGCTGTGCGAAATTAGAAGTTGCAATGTTGGTTTTCGGTAGTGGGATTCAGGGAAATATGAGTTGCGTACTAATGTTGAAAAGTGGCATCAGCTTTTCACTAGGACATGTTAAAACGCTTCAGTTGTGTGATTTCCTTGCTTATGATTAAGCTGCATCTTTTCTTATACACAGTGTACTCTTAGTTGGATATAATTTTGTTTGTGATGTCTCTGTTCTAGGAATCAGCAGTATATAAAAATTCTTTTCCTATGTGAGCTCTCCCAGAGAACAAGCAGAACTCTAAACTTTTAACAATCTTTATACTGAGTAATTTTAGAAGTATGCTATAAAAACTTAAATTTTCTGGCGCTTTCTTCTGCCTTGGGTTTCATCAGTAGAGCTACATCTCTGAATCAGAAAGATTCATAGTATAACATAAATGTAGTCAATAAAATAGTATTATATTTGTAGTAAATAAAACTTGTGTGCATAAACAGAAATATTTTTATTCAGGGTAAATAACTTCCAAGATTTAAAATTGACCCAGTAAGTTAATGGTGTTAGCAAACAAAGCCTGCTGTAGTCTGAGATAAAGGCTATACGTAATCTTTTATTCCCCCTAGCTTTTCTCTTGCCGTGTTTCATTATGGATGCCTTATACCCATGCCATGAATAAACCCCAGTGCTGTTCCCCTGTATAGAATCAACTCTTAATTACTCCACTGTGTGATAGGGCTCATTATAAGATATGAGAACTGGCTGGATAAGAGAGGATTTCTTCAGTCTGTGTTGGGACTTATACCCACTGGAGACAGATTTATACTCTGTGGCTATGTTTGCTTTTAGAAAATGAGACAATTGTAATCATGATTGTAAACACAGTAGCTCAGCTGGGGTTTACTTCTGAAAACCATTTCTAGGTCAGATGCTTAGTTCCGGCAGCCTTTAAATATCTGTTTCTAAATAGTGAGTTTTGAAAAGTTTACAAATATATTTCTTACAGCTAAGAGAAGAAAAAGGGTTTTTTTTCCTTCTGATTTGGTTTTTAGAAAACACTTGAGGGACTTTTTTTAAAATCTATTGGTATTATGGCTCCATTATTTTGCTGATTTGATCCCTGCTCACAAGGTGACCTTCTTACGTCTGTAAGTTTACACTTTCTACAGTTCTGCACTTCCTGAGGAAAAGTGAAGTAAAATATTTCTATTTTCAAGAGAAGAATCACAAAAAGAGAGGATTAGAAACTTGTTTTAATTTCTGCATAGTAGACCTTGAACTGCATATTGCAGGTTTTTGTTTACAAGTCTCTAGGCATTGTTCTCTTTCCTTTTGAGGATTTAGGCTATTACAGAGATTGTTCCAGAATAGAACAGGCCTGGAAAGAAAGGGATTGAGATTTCAGCAGGACTACCTCTGTTTTATTGAGACATCAGCTGTCCTGCTTTATTGATGCGTGGTAGTGATTTGTTCCTGACAGTGCTCTCTTCTTCCCGCTCAAGACAAGAGTGCTTGAAGCTGTCCCCTTGTTCTCCTTTCATGCCATGTGAAAGTCTGGAAGATAAAGTTAAAACGTGCATCTGTACTTTGACTTCAAAATCATGTGTCATGTCAAGCGGAGAATGTACTTCATGGGTCTACATGCAAGAGAGTGATTATGTTGCAAAGAAATGTGCTGGGAAGGCATCCCTCCTACCATGGCCACTGGGAAACTGATGAAATTCCGTATATGTGTAGGTGCTTGGATTTCTTGCCCTTGCTCTGTCAGCACTCCTCATGCTGCTCCCTTGATTTTGGAGGTTATAGAAGTCCCTTCTATGATTCCAGGTAACTTCTGTGTCTTTCCTGGACATCACAGCTCCATGGAGGATTCTCCTAGGTTATAGAGTTTGTGTTTGGTTTCTTCTCCTAAAAGGGGAGGAAGTGACTCACAGGGCAGAATACTTGCAAAGTTTAAAGTTTGGAAAATTATTTTTGTGAGGCAGTTTCTTTAATGAGAGCATTACAGTGTATTCTTTCTTTCAAGGTATTGTCATAATGCATGTGGAGAGAAAATTTGTTTGGATTTTTTTGTATTCAGGACATCAGATTTTAAAGCTTTTCATTAACTGCAGATTTTGTCCTTTGTTTATGGATTTTTGTTATCACATTAGTCTGAGATACAGTGGTGTGACTGTGTTTGGAACTTCCATCTGTATTAATAAAGCATTTTTCCTGTATAGGAATGAGAGTCAGATAACTTAATTTTAATCTTAAAGACTATGTTGCTTTCTTCAAGGAGTGTGTTTATATTTTTTGTACCTCAGCACTATAAAGCATCATAGCAGTGATAAGGTTAGCACTACAAAGAAAGCCCTTATTTACGGTTTTGTGGTTTTTTGAGCTTTTCTAATTAACAGTGTAGGACACTTCCTTAAACTCAGATCTGTTACTGCATACTGCCAAACAATGTTTAACCTATTTAATCATATTTGAATGTTGCAGTACAATTTAAAATACCAGTAGTAGGGTCAGTTATAGTCATAGTGTTCTTAGTGGATAATAAAGTGCTATATTTCCAATTGATTGTCAATTTAGTTTATTCATTATTGTCAGACAACCTTAAAAGTGGCTGCTGGCAATTCTACTTTTGCCTTATTTGAATATTACCATTCTAAAATACAGCTGTAATTGTCTTTTAAATGTCACCAAGAACTCTTAAACAGTGTGCCTTTTATTACTAAAAGGAAGATTTGTTGACGAAAATGATTAAAGCAAATGTGATTTTACATTTATTATCCAAAGAGAAATTCCGCATATCAATAATGAACGACAGAAATGTTACTATTCACACACAATGTGAATAGTATTCACTATTCACTTAACAATGTGTTAAGTAGAGATTTTTTTATTTTTGTTGCTTTCTGGTGTATAAATAGGAAAGACATAAGTGGGTTTTTTTGTTTGTTGTTTTTTTTTTTTTTTACAGTATTAATTTACATAGCTTTTATTTTATAAGGGATGCATTTAAATATTTGAGGAAAGACAATTGAACAAGATATTTTAAATTGGATCCTGCTACTGATTATGTGTTGGGTTTTAGGCATTGTCATTTCTAATAGAATTAGTTCAAGTAGCAACGTTCTACCTCCTCCTTGCCCCAAAAAATGCTAAAACTATTATCTGTTTCTGTCCATCAGCTAATCTAAAGAAATACTGAGGCTTTGCTGTCTTTATGTCGTCCTTTCGAAACCCACTTTTGTCAGTGTTCTTGTAGAACTTGTAAAAATACATGGGTCTTGGGAAGCAGTCTTCAGAGATTCATGTGTCTCTATGAGCACAGTCTGAGCTCAGATATGCCAGTGCACCCAGAAACTCAAAAAAAGCATGAAGTCATTCTGCACCTTCTGAAGCTGCTGAGAATTTAGCAGGATCAAATTCTAATTGCGTTTTAATGTTCTTTGTCTTAACAGTCTTATATATCACTGTTGGATGTTCCAGCAGTGTGATCTGGAAATCGAATGGTTGGCTTTAAGCTTATACAAGCTGTTTTATAAGCTACTAAAACTAAGCTACTTTGAAAGTAATTTAAACTAGTTACTGGAGCTGAACTTCCATCTTGGAAGGCAATGACTTTATTATCTTGGATGTGTTCATGTACTTATTTAAAAACAGTAGTTAAAATGGTACATAGTTAAAAAATAAAATTATTAAATGTGAATAGTTTTGAGTAGTGTGGTCGTTCATACCTAGAAGTTATGATTTCTTTTTTTCCCTTTATTGAGTGAACATTACAGCATCTGAATTTCTGCCAGACCCCATAGGCTTGAGTAGTACCAGGAACAGCTGATGAGTCAGTGTTAGTTGTATCCTTAAGCAGCTAGACTGCTGGAGTCAATCCTGAAGATTGATATAGCTTTAGAGGACACAATATATATTGGTGACAGGTAGTGGAGCTTTTAAGGACTTTGGAAGGATGCAAAAAGAAAAGCCAAAGAAAATACATATTCTTAAGTTATCTCTAACCAGCTTTGAATTTCCTTTTTTTGAATATTGCTGTAGATAAAACTATACCATCATAGTAACCCAAGCTTGCTTTGTTTTCCTTAGTTTTGAAAACTCTTTAAATTTTTTTCCCCCAAAATTTTATCAATTTTTCAATGGAAAAGTTTATAAGATGTGATGATGTAATTCTATATCCATATTGTTAAAAAAAAATCTATTATTGCAATTAAGAAAATGGTTCATATCCTGAAACTCCCGTGTTTCATCCCATTTTCCCATATTAGGAGTAAGCCTGGGAGACTTCACCAGTTCAAGATTTTTTGCATAAGGGACTGCTTCAATGCTGTGGAGTCACTGCAGTAAACTGGGGATCCTGTGTTTCACCCTCAGTAATACAGGTGTGGCAAGGGACCAGAGACTCAATTTTGGAGGTTCCTACTGGTATACAGCACTCTGAAGCTGTATTGTAAAGAAAGAAAACTAGCCAGGAGGGTATTTTGTATTACTCTGCAGCTGGCCTCCAGCTAGAGACAAAAGAAAGGGAAATGCATAGGAAACAGTGATAATTGGGAACCACTTAATGTCCTAATTTCCTCTGAATCTTTCAACCAGAGTAGAATCTGAGCCAGTGCATTAGCCGTACTTTATATGTATCTGCATGATGTTTCATGATTGTCTGATTTTATTTTTTGTTTTTCCAACTTTGATGTTATAATAGGCAAAGAATGTACGTTCTGCGGCTTACTGGAGAGAATACTGAATTATCTTGCACCAGTTTCTGAGGACATAGGAATTTATGGGAGTTGTAAGCAAATTATGATGGAGATCAGTTACCTATTAGAAAGACATTTTCTTGTTGGAAGCCTTACTGCATTGTTAGGTAATTTGAAGAGTTTATGTAGTACCTAGTACAGCGCTGATGAATGTTTCTCAGTGCAGAATAAACATAATCTGAAGTTCCACAGCTACAATATATTTACTACTCCTGTGTGTGAACCACTTTTCTGTGATACCTTTACTCAAGCAGATGCAAGTATCAACTGAACACCTTCTATCTATGTGTAATCTGTGGTGGGTAAATACTGTTGGATCTATTTGTCCTTCAAAAATTTATTTCCAGGAGATTAAGAGTGATAGAACCGGGAAATGTTTGAAATTTGGAAAACTTCTTCATAAATGTATGTGTGTACTCTAATTGAAAGTCTACATGAGAAATTTGTGATGCTGGTAGCACGTAAAGGTTTTTAATATACGCACCGCTATCTTTTGGCAAAGGATTGCTGTAGCAGTTTAGGTGTTCTGCAAGCCTCCCTTACAAACATCACATTTTCTTTAGCATCTTGTACTACCACTTACTTTCCCTTCACTTTTTTTCTTTATTATTTTTTTTTCCTTTGTTGTGACAAGAATCTCGCAGCAGTTTTCTAAGATTAATGTAAGTTGCAGAATTCCTATATAGCATTTGTAGCAAGTTAATGGTTTTGGAAAATTAAATTATAGACAGTGGCTAAGTTTGTAAGACTTTTCAATTCTGTATGAGGTGACTCTTAAGAAAGTTAGAAACCTCTTAATTCATAGGAGATTTATCAGATTATGTTTTTTCCACAGTTTCTTTTAAGAATTTAAACTTTATTTCTGCTGGAATTCATCTCTTGTTTTCTTTTAGGAACTAAAACTCAGCAATGTACCCAATGATTGTCTATATTGGGGTCCTCCTTTCTGGCAAAAAAACTTTGGTAAAATTTCACATTAGGATTAATATTCTTTTGTTACCTCATCTTAACAAGCTTGGGTAAATTATCTCAGCTATGATAAAACAAAACATTGCCAGCTACCTTTTGTGTTAATTTCAAAGATGGAAAGATGTACATTGTAGGATACAAGAAATGAGCTAAAAATCTGAGTTTAGCGTGGAAAGAAAATATCAGCCCTAACTGTATCTCTTCCCGTGTTAAGGAGAACAAGTTGCAGAAGATAGCCTTCCGTGTAGTGAAGAGCAGCTAGGTAGACTAGATCATACTCAGGTCTGGTTTAAACCAGAGTATCAGGGAAGTCAAGGAATGCAGTTGTGAAAAGGTTGAATATGCCTTTTTTTCTGTAGTGGCCGAGAACAGCCTTCTGTTCTTTTAGTAAATAGGATTAATTGGCATCTTTAAAGTCTATGTAATATTTAAAAAGCCTTAGCAACTTTCTTTTGTTAAGTAGCTCAATCTGTGGTTTTTAGTGCTTTCTCTTTAACTCAGCAATTTTTGAGGAGAGAATGCATATCTGTTATGAAGTATATTAAAACCCTCTTTTTCATGGAAAGAAAATTGGAGTTTGACAGCTTAATTTGATGACTTTCACTTCTCTATTTCTTAGGTTTTGCTTATTAAATAATACTAAATTTAGGCTATATAAATGATTTCTTAGGCTGAAAATGTTTCAATTAAAATATTGCAGACTGGGTTAGTCTCTGCTCTTACCTTATCAATGGATTAATGTAATAATTTTCTTTCAATACCAAGTGGGGTATTTGCAATGGTTACTCCATCCTTTGTTCTAAAATTTGAACTCTATCCTTTGGCTGGAAATAGATTTTTGTTGGTAATGTCTTTGTTTAAAAAAATAAAGTATATTGCTGCATGGAGTTGAAGAGATAATCAAGTACTGAATTTTAACAGAAAATGCTGTTGCTACTAATTCTCATTTCCTCCTGCAGTTTGACAGTGGAAATAGTATTTTAAGTTTACAATGTTGGTTTCCATGTTATGCATCCACACATGCAATATTTAACAAGTTAACTTCGAATGGCGAGAAAATCCAGAATACTTGGATCTGGTCAAACCTTGCTTACTGTTTATGCTAACATCTTCTATCTACAAGGCAAGCTTACCATCTTTCCTTCTTCTGTCTTTGCTTTTACAGTTTTGTTCATTCTTTGTCCTCATATGACTAAAGCATATCTAAGATTCTACCTGTGAGACATTCTCAGATTTCTCATTCTTCTCTTTACATGTTTCACATTAGCTTCCTGAATCAAATTTCATTTGTCTTCTCCCTCTGTTTTTCTTATAGTTGTTTTAGGGCTTATTGTTTTGACTGGATAATGCTATAATATAGCTGGACTGACTTTACCAAGTTTAAGCAAGACATGAGTTGTATGTTAAACTCCACTGACTATATTGACAAGTTTGCCACTGGCTTCAAATGTAGTTTTAGAGTGACCATACTAAACATGGGCATTTACATTTAGTCTGAAGATTGTTATTCCATGACTTTTATGATTCTTTTGTGAAATGTCACAGAATACGTATGCCTCAAAATGTTTTGTTTTGGTATTATGGAAGATTCAAGAAATACTAACTTGTCATCATGAAACATTCTTGCAGGATTGTCACAGGTAGATATCCGAGTATCATTTAGGACACTTTTCAGAAACTAACAGAATTTAGTCTAGTGTCTTTATAGTGAGGCTTTTTTTCACATCTTATGGACTAACATAAATTATTCTTGGTTTTCTCTATTACCTGTGTTACTTCTGATATACTTGCTAAAGCCTTTTTTCAAGTGTTGGTGTTACCTTCCAGTGTAGTCATGTTCTTTCGTGCATATGCAGACTTCTATGGTCTCTAAGACTGCTGAACACTTGCTGAGAATCCAGCTTGGGTTTCAGGGTTGTAGGAAGACCAAACAAATTGGTATGTGAAAATAATCTGTTACAGCACGTTTTCTAACCCTGATTCTTGAAGGAGAGACTGGTGCACAGCAAATGTCAGCATTGATTAAAAGCTTTAAAACTTTCTTTACTGTGTTCAGAAATCTACATATGTTCTCTTGTTGTTGGGGTTTTTTGTTTGTTTTTAATTTTTTTTTGTGGTGATGTGTTTTTTGTGTTTTTGTTTTTTTTTTTTTTTTTTTTTAAATAGTAGATAAAGAGTGGTTTCCCATATTTTTATGTTTTTAATGGCCAAATGTAAATAAATCTGTTTGAACTAATACTTGCTCATCTGGACTAAACTGAGTGAAACATTCCATTTATGAATTACAATGCATAAAATGATATAATTTACCAATATTTTTCAGGAGGCTTACTGCAGTCTATGGTTGGTAGGTGCTAAAAGGTTACCCACTTGCTTCACACATTTTATTAGGTGAATTACTATTAGGCAAAGATTGCTAGTGAAATTATTTTTTTTTCCCAATACTAGGCAGCAGGTCTGGTTTTCTCCTGTTTCAGCTTACAGCAGTGACAATTATTATGACCAGTAACTGCGTGTGCCTGATATTCTTTAGCTCAGGCTTTTTAGGAAAGGGAGAGTAATGACTTCAGCACTTACTCTTTCTTTTTAATGCTTTGAAAACATGTGTGAAAGCTGCCTGGTACATAATTGCTTAGGAGCGTGGTACCCTCTCTCATGCATTCAGGAGTTTCTTTGTAGGTATGGCTGCAAAACTATTACTGCTGTTTATGGTACATCCAGCCCACTGTGTTCTTTTTTCATTTATCTCATGATTTTGCCAAAAGCTCGTTTTGTATTTTCCCTTTGGAGTCTTTTCTGTGCTAGTGCGTTTATTCTAAAATTTCCAGTACAGCTGGAAGGAGCAGAGAAAGCTGCAGCATATGTATGGTGCTGAAAGCTCTTGGCAACTTCACGTTTTTGCTTTCTAAATCTGCTATGTGCAAAGTTCACACAATGCAAATTTGCCTTTGACATTGCTTACATCACTTCATCTTCTGGTGGTTACAGGCTGGTAGGTAATAATAACATTTAATAAAATGTTGATGTAAAAATAGCATGGGTTTTCTGAACAGCTCTTGGGAGCCCAGTGATAATCTTTCTGTGGCCTATGTCATGGTTGTCAAGTAGGATTGGGTATGGCTTCTTTCATAGCTTTCAGCAATGCTCTTGTCAACAGTGGTTAATTGGATGAGGAGATAGTTGAAGAGTCAAGTGAGTCAGTGCCTCTCAAAAAAAGGTATGAGCTCAGTTCTGTTGGACAAGTTTGCTACTATGTGTAAGAAAAAGATAGTAGCCTTTTTAAAGCATTCTTTAAAGTGAGACGCTGTAAAAGCTTTGCCTAATAATATCTCTTGGGTGAGAAGATCTTTTAGAATTATCACAAATGTAATGATGATCAGAAACTATTCATTTTACAGAAAAGACAAACCAAACAAACCTTGATATTTGTATCTTTTTAGATTGTGTAAGTGATTGTAGTTGCAGAAAACCAGAGTTGGAACCCACTCAGGTTGACTGTCAGAAATTAAAAAACTGAAGTCCATTTAAGATGTAGGTATTTTACAAATTTAAAAAAGGGAATCTGAATAACTAGGCAAGAAATAACAATACAGGGCCAAAGCATTTACTAAGGGAACAATAACTGTTAAAAGTAAAGTGTGAGATGACCAAATTTCCTAGGAATATTGATTTAACCACATCGGAGAACATATGATTTATGGGTTTGTCGTGGTTTAAGCCATTAATCAGCCACACAGTTTGTTCACTCATTTCCCCCTTTTTCTTCCCTCTGCTCCTGGAGGGATGGGAAGGAGAATCGA
>JAOEHY010050616.1:9728-25568 GCA_025447955.1 Psilopsiagon aurifrons
CAGAGTTCCATACTCTCCAGCCTATCCCTAACATAAATAGCAACTCCCCCTCCCCGCCTACCAGGCCTGTCTTTCCTGAAGAGCCTGTAACCTTCCATTCAAACACACCAGTCATAGGAGCCATCCCACCATGTTTCTGTGATGCCTATGATATCATACCCTTGTGAATGTGCACATATCTCTAATTCCTCTTGTTTGGTCCCCATGCTACGGGCATTTGTAGAGGCATCTGAGCTGAGCTCCAGTTGAAGCTGGCTCACCAGCTGGAGTAGCTGAAATATTTCTACATTGCTCCGAATGCTTACTGTAGGTACTGGCAAGTGACTGGGTGTGTTGGGATGGAACGGTCCGTCAGGAGTCACCGATACCACCTCACAGATGCCCAGCATACAAAGGTACAAAGCAGTGTCATTTCTTCCCCCAAATAAATCACAGGATATTGACCTAAAAAAACAGGGAAATAGACACACTACTACATTTACGTGTTTTTATTCCCACTCATGTCTCAAGCAGGACTTTTAACAAAGGAAGCTACAAATAGGTTATGCTGCAGGTACACTCCCTGTTATTCAGATAATGCTCTCCTAGAACGCATCACAGAATTTTTTTGTATCAATTTCATTCAAATAATCTTAATTTTGATGTAAATCAGACAGTATTATTTCTCCCATCATTTCAGCAACTAAAGACTGTTTACTTTTAAAGGACAGCTTCTGTAGTGGCTGCTATTACTAAGCTTAACCACACACTTACGGCCATAAGCCTGGAATCTTTCATTCCTTCCTCCCCTCTTGTTCCAGAAACCCAGAACTGTTCTAATAGGCTATCACCCGGTGAGCCCACTGGCACATTCACAAACCTCTGGCAGTCAAATGGTGAGACCAAGCTGAAAAGTAGAATTCATAATTGGACTAGTGATCCTAATAACTCTGGAGGAGAAATTTTACATGTTTTTACAAGAACCAATACAAGCAGCACCTTGAGGTGTTTGCCAACCAATCACAGTCAAACCATTCACTACCAATTCATTAAACCTAGAAGAACATGTCTTGTCCTGTTTGAAAAGATATTAACAACATAATACTTGAACAGTGCCCAGAAAAGAGTCAATAAAACTGTCTTGAATTTGAACTTCAAAAATGTATTCATACCACCAAATTTTGGGAGGGGAGGAGCAGGTGGAAGTAGATTTTCTTTTTTAAACTAGAAGGCCATATGTTCTCCTGAAACACTTACAGGAAGTAGTTGAGACATCAGCTTGATCATTAACTTATTTCCTAGTATACCGAGTTAAATCTGTTCGGGTTATTTGTTTGTTCGTTCATTTGGTTTGGGGTTCTTTTACTGAAAGTCAAACATATGCTACCATAATTTGTAACAAAGTAACAGGACAGGACAAAGTAGCTTAATGATTACTTCCATGCAAACACAGTATTTACGTCCCATAAAAAAACCCCAACCAAAAATCCCTGAAAGCAAAGCACCTAAATTTCTTTTAACTCAACAAACAGGAGCTCCAGTTTCTCAGACTCTGACTTGGGCACCAATTCATATATAACGAAAGATGCACTGATTTTACAAAGCTGTATGCATTAAAATTTACTAGGCTTGTCTACTGAATTTCCTTTAAAACTGACATGGTATAGATGACTTTTTCAAAAGTTTTCAGCATGGAACTAGCTAATCCTTAAATTCAAGATTCAAATTCTGTATTATGTCAACGGAAAATACTAGGAAAAAGAACACAAATCTAATCACAGACAAAGTATTTTTATTTGTATATCAGAAAGAGAAGACATATTTACAGAATTCACTGGTTAGATCACTTTGTGGTGGCAGAGAAGGAAATCTTGTTTTACATACTGGCAATGAACAACATGCATAATCTCCATGTATGCTCAAAGTACAGTAAAGCAGCCTTACAGTTAAATGGACTGAAAGCTACTCATCTTCTGTTTCAGGCAGCAAATTAAAAGAAACCACAAGTAACAACAAAACCCCCTTTAATTATACAAGCAGAAGTAATAGCAAGTACATTGAAAGCTTGCATCCTGTAAGCTAGGTGCATCCCATTATCTTCCTTAACCTGGCTTTATTTATGTATAAGAGAAAAATCACAAAACCTAATCTTTCATTCCTATTTCCCTCTGTCTCATGTTCCTTCCACCTGCTCTGTGGTGCAGAGATTTGTGATCCCATCCTCACAGTTAGCAGTTCACAGGAATTTTTGGTTGTCACCATTTCCTCACATAAGGATTCATTAGGCCACAAAAAAAGGTTTCTTGCTGTGCTCACATCTAACAAGTGCATAGCAAATTTAGCTCCTCCTGCTTCTGGTAGAGAACAACTTGTGAAGTCTTTTTCAGTCTATACAAAGCCCAGAATTTCTCTCAAGCATTTGCTATAGAACTGCCTAGAATCCTGTCTATTTTCTATCAAAATCTGTATTTCTAGCAATTACATATTTAGATTATGTTTGGGTAGAAATTTCTCAGGTCAGTTCCAGTGCAGTCTTCAATTAATTCCATACACCCATAGGAATAATTCCCCAACTGAAATGTAACTTCCTCCTTCAGCTTCTGAATATTTAAAATAATCTTCTCAATCAAGAAAAATGTCTCTCACTCCCTTTCTGATGGTTTTATATTATTGTGATGTCATGCAACTAGTCAGGATCTTTGTTCTGTGTTAACTTGTCTGTTTGTAGCTGCTGCTTAAACAATGCAATAGTAACAGAAAAGTTTAGCTTTTCCAGGCATTTACCATAGAGCTAGAAAGTGTGATCATTGTGCAATCAAGAATGCATAGGCAACAAATCCATGGCACTACCAAACTGCTTCAAAATCTGCATTCATTCACACAGAAGTGATGACATGGGAAACTCCATAGGATATTTTAATGGTCAAGCTTGTGTCCAATTAATTATCTTTCTACATGACAAAGATCTTTTGCAGCTGTTACTGTTCACTCCAAGACACCTATTTCCTCCTTAATCTTAAAAATACTAGCCCTCAGGCTGCTCAGAGCTCCCACCTATGACTTATTCAAAAATTAAGTGCAAACTTAATTTAAATCAAAGCCACTTCACATCTAAACCAAAACCACCACAGTTCTTTCTTTTACATTTGAAAATAAAATTAATTTCACATTATGCTTTCCACGTGATTATATTTGAGACACTCTGGACTAAGAGGAGAGTACTCTTAAATAAGGATCTCTGAAGCTTCTCAGTTTTAAAAAATTAAGGAACACCAAGAGTGTATTCCAAGCAGAGCAATCAACACAAATTAGGAAGTAATGTAACCAGCTCTAGCCAGAGAACATGCAAATAGACAGTAAAAGCTCTATAGTTTGGGATGGAGTAAGTAGACCTTATGAAATCTAAGATCTTAACTTCAGGATGTATTTCAATCATTTAACTTTTACATTGACAGATGGAATGACAGCAATCCTGAATGAGTGGAAGATTGGTTACCTGAAGAATTTTTAATTCAAACCAGAACTTACTAAATGTGCCATCAGTATACATCTGAGGTACTATACAAGACTGTTGTAAGCCTTGGATGAAAATTTGTTCATAACTGTAAGAGAAAATAAAATGAAACAGCAAAGAACAGAAGACTCACCCTGCCAACTGCTTTAGTCTGCTGACAAAGCATTTGCCATTACCTGCAGTAAGTGCACCTTTACTAAGTTCTTATTTTTACAGCATATACAGCGTAGAAAATTTCACCTGAAGAGCTTAAAAAACCCTGACAATGGCTGATAAAGAATTACAAGCTTTGCTATGATCATATTCACATCTCCATGTTGGCTCACAAAATACTTCTCATCTCCTTGTCAGTTTGCTATAAAATGTATTTTTTTAAGTCAATTATTCACTTACCTTCAGAGTAACCGCAGTTGCTTTGATAATAAAGTCATTTACAGATACTTTAATGTCCTCTGCAAAAAGGAAAAAAAAAACACAAACAAAAAAGACAATGATCATTAGTGCAAAGAAAAGACAAACTACAGTCACAAAAACAAGAAAACTTTTCTCTCCTTCAGGGCAAATGGAGTATCATCAAGGAAAAGTCTCCTGAGCAGAGACTAGCTGTAACCAGAAGGTCAAAAGAGCTGCAAACTTGAGTATTATTACTCATTCTTATAAGCAGCAGTCCATGTATGTTTTATGCTTTACACACTTAGTGCCTATGTAGAAATCTATTGCAGGATCTAAATATACAGAGACAATACTGGAGAGTATTACTCTTTATGTAGTGCGATGCATTAACTGGAATAATTGCAGAGATCAGCTTTTACTCAGCTGCAAGTCAGAAGAATGTCATTGTCCAGTGACACCTGGAGCCTTATAATGTAAGAATTAGCAAGGTGAAGGCATCTGTCAATCCTTAAAATGGGTTAACAATATATTCTAAAGCAGGCTGCAAAATAATACAAGTGGTAAAGTTGTTAAATTAAAAGCAGAGCTACACACTAAAAAGGCAGCATCAGCCAGAAACAGACAAAGTAACCTTGAGAGGACTGGATTTTTTTTATGTGGCCCTAAGAAATACTGCGCAACACTTCAGACACCTGCTTTCTTTCCCCAAAAGCTTGCGAGAGAGGAAGGAGAGAAACAATGGCTATATTTACTCTGCATTATTTTATTTCAAGTTTTGAGATACCCACAGCACTAACTAAAATCAGATCATCAGCAGAAGTGAAGACTACAGATACAATGTAGAATATGCCACAGTTGCTATGAAATTATCCTGAAGATACATGATATTTGCACAATATCAAATGTATCATCTCACAATAAAAGTGCTACATTACTCTGCTACCATCATCACTACTGTCAGCTGAACAGATCAAGTAGTAAAGATAAATAATCACAGAATCATAGAATAGTTTGGGCTGGAAGGGAGCTTCAAAGGACGTCTAAGTCCAACTCCTCTGCAGTGGGCAGAGACATCTTCAACTAGAACAGATGGCCCCAAACCACATAGAATCATAGAATAGTTAGGGTTGGAAAGGACCATAAGATCATCTAGTTTCAACCCCCCCTCACATGGGCAGGGACACCTCACACTAAACTGTGCCACCCAAGGCTATGTCCAACCCGGCCTTGAACACCGCCAGGGACAGAGCATTCACAAGTTCCCTGGGCAACCCATTCCAGTGCCTCACAACCCTTACAGTAAAGAATTTCTTCCTCATATCCAATCTAAACTTCCTCTGTTTAAGTTTGAACCCGTTACCCCTTGTCCTTCTCTACAGTCCCGCATCCAGCCTGGCCTTGAATTTCCCCAGGGATGGCGCATCCACCACCTCTCTGGGCAACCTGTGCCACTACTTTACCACCACATGGCATGTAATACCCATACCTTTCAAAATGATTTTGTAGAGCGAAATTTAGAGATCATTAAGTGAACTCATCTTAAGTGATCATAAATTTAGAGGAATGAACAAAGTACCCACTTAGAACATAACTGACCTGCAATCTATACCTGAGAGCACCAAAATTCAAATTTAACATAATGGAACTTGCAAGCATTATGCTGCACTGATAGAATTTCTCATCAGACAAACCTGCATCTTGCTCATCAAATATATATTGTTTTTTCATATCATGATTTCTGTATTACATTCCTCACCCTTGGCAAAAATGTCACATTCCATTAGGGGGGCAGGAATACAGTAAAAATACAGGAGTACAGTTAAATGAAATATGTCTGATAATATTTTACCCTCATTGATTTTTACAGTAGTGAAAATTGCTATATTTTACCCCCAAATAAAGCAGCTTACAGTAGGAAATGCTGCATTAAAACTTCTACATTATGCCTCATCACACAGTAGAAACCACCATCAATTTTATGAGAAAAAATATCACTAACCTCAGACACTAAAAATAATGATCATTTTTTTTGAAGAATAGTCAATATTTTTGAGAAATTTAAGACTGGAATAATCACAGATATTACAGTCAAACATAGTACATGATCTCGACCAATTTATCAAGTATATTCACCAAATTTTTCTAAATATAATAAAATTTAAATTAAGAAGATTATGTTAAAGGAACAAAAGCTTTCACTCAGGTTCTTTACCCAACTAAGTGAAAGTCCTTAAAAAAAGAGAAAGGACACTAAGCAAACAACACTTTTGTGACATTCTGCATGAAAATGAAGTGCCTGTCTGAAAAATGTTCCATTAAAAAATCCTACCCTTTTCTTTTTTTTAAATGCATGTCATATACACTTTGTTGAATCAAGAGTTTAGAAAGAAGATTCTGACCTGCAGAGTTAATTTTTACGTTATTAATCATCCCACTGCAAAATACACTGAGCTGATTTTAGCAAAATCAAAAACAGTTTTAGAAAAATAATCTTTGATTTTGACCTTAAACTTCAAGAACTTTCTCTAAATAAGTCACTTCTGTGAGCACAAGTTGAGAAAAAACTGCAAAATCTAATTTCTTAATCTTATACATAAACATTACTGTATAAATAAGACATGGCAGACACAAAAATTGGGATTTACACATAAATACTAATATTTACATATGAATATTGAGATCCAAAGCTTTTAAAGCAATTCTCAGTGTGTATTTTAAAATTATTCACTTTTCTGCAGGACAGTTTTCCATTCCACCTCCATCTTCCTGCATTCTTGCTAAGATGTCCAACTCAATAATCACAGGAAGTACAGCTTGAGTCCAATGTACAGAAAATCGAAAAGGATTCTTTGAATGCATGGTATTCTGACTGTACAAAAATCTACACCTCCTGAGTGAGATTAAAGATACAAGGCAAACTATGTGTTAGTACCACATGTTATAGTAAATCAGTTTAATCACTAACCTTTGGCCAATTCTTTTCTTAATCTCAAAATAGCATCAATGTCACAGTCAGCAGCAGCATAGGCATGAGGTATTGTAGTCTTAGACTCTGTTAATCTCTTAGCAATAACTCTTCGGATGTTGCTAGCAGGGATTTCTGTGAAAGTGCCCTGAAAGAAATTACATGTTGTGTACTAAATATTGAGAGAGCAAGCATGCGTCCCCTTTGCTGAAACAGGCCTCAACACTGATGCATTATCATCAGTGACTACTGCTCACTTTAAAAATCCACTAGGTATCAAAAAGCAATAAATTCCAACTACTGAAATCAATATGATTAAGACCATTCAATGTCCTAGACTATTACACTGCACTGTTTCATCTGCCAGACCCGGCATATTGCTCACAATATGTTCTGCTCCATTTAAACTTTTACTGAGTGTTTTCTCAAATTTAGACTTTTACTGAGTGTTCAGACTTTAAACTGAGTGTTTTCTCAGTAAGCTACTGCTTTTTCAGTGGTTCCTTAGGACAGGCTTTACTGCATAACTTTTTTGTTATTCTCTTCTCTCCTTCCAGATATATACACAGTAGTGTTTCGATGTAGAAGTTCTCCCAACAACTACACAGAAGCAAATCAACTTTTAAAGAATCTCTTGAAATACAAGTGACTAGAGAAAGCAAGAAAATACATGATTTTTCAGCACGTTATTTTGTACACCTCATCTATAGCATGTATGCTACAATTTGAGCAGTACTCAACATAATAAATTATAATATGGATGTTCTGGTGCAATCACAGAACCATTTTTTTCTGTAATAGGAAAGTATCTAAGTTTGAGCTTTATGTACTTTGTTTAGTTCTCTGTACAGTGCAAAAAAAAAAAACCAAAAACCAAAAAAAAACCCAGCATTTTTGGAATACTCTGTAGTGACATTGTAAACTTCAACCTGTAAAGATACTTCAAATTTAGCTCTAGATCCAGAAATATTTTTCTCTCCATTTTTCACAAAAGCTTTTCAATTGCTACTAATGCAAATTTAAGCACAGGCAATTACTCTAACATTTCAAATTAACATGGAAACTGTATTTATGTGTTACAGTTTGCAAAATTACTCTTCAAAGCAACCATTAGGACCTTTCTCTCCTTGCTTCCAGATGACTCGGTGGACAAATATCTACACATACATTGCAGTAAAGGAAAGGAAATGGAAGTAAAGAAACTCAAAGCCCAATTTATTTTGACTGAGTTTGGAAACACACACTGATATACTGATCCTGCAGGGAAAGGATGTATTGTTGATTCCCTAACTAGTGTCATCTTTTTGTTTGGGGACTGAAATAAAAGTGTTGCCTCTCTGACTTCTCCCTTTCCCAGGCCTGCAACGTAAAGTTTTTCATGGCTTTGATTTGCAAATTACACGAAGTGGCATGCAGACCACAAATTTGAGAGCTCTGCAGTTTGAATTATACCCCTTTAGATTCACTCAAACATACTCAAACCACACGTCTGGGCTTGGCATCTGGGTGGCCTTAGTATCCCTAGTCCCTTCAGTTCTGGAAATTTCATAAAGCTATTAAAGTAGCAATGGCAATACATAGCAATAACAATGTTAAGGACCTGACAGAACCCTTACTGGTGCAGCAGGTTGTCCTGGTGTTGAAAGTGGTGGAACTGCTGGCCTTGGGTAAGCTGGAGGCACAGCTGTTGCTTGTGAAGGGACTGCAGTAGGCTGGGGAGGAGCTGGAGAAACCACAGGTTTCAATTCAGTGGGTTTGCCCTTCTGCTTCTCTTGCAGAAGTTTGAGAGCGTCCCTGGTGATTAAACAGAGCAAAATACTAACAACAGAGAAACTATTTCAAAAATTCTCAAAGTATTACTAAACCATCACTCATTTTAATTAGTTATAGCCACTTCTGTCTGGGTTTTCTTAACCAATTTAACCAATTTTTAACCAATGCCACTTATGCGCATTTAAATCTCTGCAGTCAAACCAAACATTAAGAACATGATCATTAATCAACATTAACTGTGTTGACTCTTCTGTGATGTCTTTTCAGTAAATCTCAATAACTTTTGTGAATAAAGGGGCTTGAATATGCAGTAACTGGAAACATTCGTGTTAGAGAAGTGTAACATTCATCATTGCTAATTGCACCAATGATTCTTTTGAAGATACCAGAGTATCCTTACTCAGGCTATAATGTCTCAAATAATAGCTATTTCATCTGTTACCATAGAAGCTCAGAATGGTTTGGGTTGGAAAGGACCTCAAAGCTCATCTAGTCCCAGTCCCCTGCCACTGGCAGAGACACCTTCGACTAGACGAGGTTGCTCAAAGCCATGTCCAACCTGGCCTTGAATGCTGACACAGATGTGGCAGCCACAGCTTCTCTGGGCAACCTGTGCAAGTGCCTCACCACCCTCTCAGAGAAGAATTTTTCACTGTACCCTTCTGACAAAGATGCACAAAAAGTGTAAACAGCATACACGTACATACTTCATAAGCAATTTGAAAGACAGCACCACCGTAATAAACCAAAAACTGAGTAACATCTAATAGACCCCAGTGTGCCTGAACCTTGTCTAACCTAGACCCCTCTCAGGGTCTTTATACTGATACAGCTACCACCACAAGACTTTCCTCTTGTGGGCACAGTATGATAACCATAGGTAAACTCCCATCTTTAAGCTGTACCACTACATCCAGCCCAGGTGCACGGTATTTACAGAACATGCTAAAAATTAGCACCTACAAGGCTGAAGAGAACACTGCAATTACACCTCCTTTACCAGATTTCAAGGAAATAACCTATAGCAAATTTTCAGTTTTGCAGTTTTAACTGCATCTATGCTAGTGATTTGTTAGAAGAGCTGTATCAGTCAGATCATCTCGCTACTCTAGTTCTCATAACAAGTCTGTATCATACACCCAAGATAAAGAGGAGCTCACCACAACCCTGCAGTGTGTGCTTGCTGCCCAGAAACCAGCCGTGTTCTGCACTGCATCACCAGCAGCATGACCAGCAGGTTGAGGTTTCTCCTCTGCTCTGGTGAGACCTGACCTGAACTACTACATTCAGCTCTGGGGCCCCCAACACAGGAGGGGGCATGGAGCTGTTGGAGCAAGTCCAGAGGAGACCTCGAAGATGCTCCAAAGGCTGGAGCACCTCTGCAGTGGAGGCAGGCTGAGAGAGCTGGACTTGCTCAGTCTGGAGAAGAGAAGGCTCCAGAGACACCTAAGAGCAGCTTCCAGTGCTTAAAGGGGTCAAAATGAAATGAGAAAGAAATCTGGGGAGGGGCTTTTGACAAGGGCAGGTAGTGACAGGACAAGGGGGAATGGCTTTAAACTGACAGCGGGGAGATTTAGATTAGATATTAGGAAGAAGTTCTTCTCAGGGTGGTGCGGAAAATGACATTTCAAAGTTGTATCTTTTGCACAGAAGAAAGCAGTTTTGCAAAGATTTTGTTAGATAATTCTATAGCTACTGAAAAATCTTTGCTACATCTCCATGACAACTATGGAATGATAATGAGGTAGCTCAAAGTCCTAGAGGGTTTCCACCTGCCATTGCCTAGTAACACACCATAAATTACCACTACATTTACATAACTAAGAGTAAAATTCTTATAATTTGATGTTACATAGCATATTTTATCTACTCAACTCCTTATTTTACCTCAACTTAGACAAAGACCATAGGAAATGGTAAAAAAAAAAAAAAAATAGAAAAAATCTGCTTTTCCCTAAAAAAGGCAGACTTCTACTGTCTGCTTCTCTGGGTTCAATTCCAAGTTATGCTGACCTGGTTGTCTTTGAACAGAACTAAAATTACAGTAGCTAACAAGGTCTGTGTAGGTGAATGATAACATTTGTCAAAAGGAATAATTTTACTGAGAACAAAAATAATATTCCTGCCAAAATCTTCACTTCCAATAGCATGTGAAGCTAATGCACCATTTTGATACTAAGCTGTCCGGACCTACCACAACATGTTCTTATACACAAGGTCGTCACTCCAAGGGTTGAGTGCCAATCTTTACATCAGAATAGTCAAAAAGTGTACTAAACCCCTAGAAGCCTGATCATAACAAACCACAGGTTTGTATATAAAAGTCCTTTAAATCAATGACGGGGAAAAAAAAAAACCAAAGATAGGAGAAAAAATGAGCTCAGGATTTCTTACCATCACACTTAATGCTCTCCCCATCCTAACAAAAAAGGGACCAAGTTAAAACCTGCCAGACTTCATAACTGAGCTACAGTGAAAGAAGGAGAAGATCTGAGCTCCCCAAAGAAAAGGAGGTGAAGAAAATATGAAACTGGCATTTTATTGTAGCTCTGAATACATCTCTGAGTGGCAAAATTTGTGAGATCCACAATGGCAGCTAACGATGCCTAGGAGTTGACAGCCATCATTAGGATGAGCTGCAAGAAATATAATAGCAGTACCATGTAGCTCAGACAGGATATAAAACCAAAAAGAGATGGATTTTTTTAATCAAGGGCTTCGTACAATAGTTCCTAACCTATTCTCCACATCTCCCCAACAGGCCTTTCAAATGTAAATAAGCCATTTCCCTTTAGAAAAAAATGGAACAAAATGTTGGCTTTTTCAAGTTCATGGAGACTGCTCTAGGTTCAAAGGAAGAAATAATGGAATATGAGGTTGAAGCATTACTGAAATATCTACATACTCTTTAGTGAAGATTCCTCGAGGCCCAGTAGGTATAAGATTGGTTGTATCTAGTCCATGCGTCTCCAAAATGATGCGAGCTGCAGGACTTAGGCGAACCCTAAAGAAACAAGGAGAAAAAGTACACTATTTAAACAATGAGATTAATTTAGTTCATTTAAGGTATATCAGGAGAAACTACAAAAGATGTCCTCTATTACAGAAGCAACAGCCAGGGAAGGAGTTCTGCACCAAGGCTGCAAGCTTTCCTCTTTCAGCAGTGATGCAATATCCTGGTGGATTCTTCTGGAAAACGGTCATCAGTGAAGAACCAAATTTTTAAGGCAAGCTTGTTTTAGTAATATTAAAAAATGCATTTGAGGAGCTCAGACAAGAGTGCTTGGCGAGCTGTAATTGCATCATTAATGCAGCTTGGTTCTAATTATAACATTACCTTTGCCCTAGCTTTAATTTTATTTTGTAGGATTGATGAAATGGCTACTTTTTTGGAAAGCAAAAGCCATACAGATGTAGTCGCATAATTCGGTGTCTGCTTTAGAGGACTAAATATTAAGCCTTCCCACACACATACATTTCAATCAGCATATACCCAAATTATGCTACAGTACTAGTAAACCTGTATTTGCTATCTTGACCTAGATAAGTCAACAGTTAAACTTCTGACTGGAAACAGAAACAGCGATCAACTACAAAGCACAGGGCGTTGCTACAGAGTGCCCTGTGCACCTCTGTACGATTTGCTCTCTGAAATGAGGGGAAAAAACAAACTTTTCAAAAAGAGATTTCAGAATTCTTAAATACAAAAGCAACAACATTTCATAAAAGTGTTAGTACTTGGTTTCAAGACTTTCCACAAAATCTCAAACTCATTATTTTCTAAAGGAGACTGTATTTGCACCACACTGAGTTTTAAGAACTGTCCATAAGCCCATGCCAGAAAAACATCTTAAATGATCAACTGATTCCAAAGATTCTGATACATTTCTAATTAACAGCTGCGGTGAAACAGAGGCACTTCCAATGTTCTTTTGCACTGAAATGCAAGACATAATCCTTGAAAAGATCCTTTCTGTGAATGACCCACCTGCTACAGGTAACATTTCGGCAATAACAACCTCAATTAGTTGTCTTCCACTTGCATGAGAAGAGTCTAAATGATGACAGCAAAACCAAACATAGCAAACCAGATAGAAAAAGCAGTGAGGATTGAAAGAAAAAACAAAACCAAAAACCCATCCACAAATGAAAATAAAAAAACCCAACCCCAAATAAAGAAAACCAAACAGTTTGCATAGCACATGCTACCAAGATTAGTTTCCTATTCTTTTCTTTCATAGGTTGTAACTTCGCAGCTTTAGTTTTATCACTACTGACTTCAAACAAGGAGCAACACCTTCAAATAAAGTGCATCCTGCAACCTAAACCAGTGATAGATTACTATTACCCAACTAATACTTTGGGGTTAATTTACTCTCCCATTTGAGATGTTTGGAATGCTTCAGAGTACCCTAACTAATCAAAACAAAACTAACAAAGAGCATAAAAATCCACAGGTTTGAGTTTTTTGCATTCCACTGCTATGAAAAGAAAAAAAATTTTCTAATATCAAAAGTGCAAGAACTTGGAACGGTTCTGGAGTGTGTAATTTGTTTGGTTTTTTTCCTGAAAAAGAAACAGAAATCAAGCTGTAGGTAAACTGAGAATCTGATGCATAACCATTAGTGTCTGTTGTACATAAAGATAACTTCTTCCTAATTTAAGCTTAAAATCCTTCACAAAGCAATTATATGTCAAAATAAAGACACATCCATAGAAGGTGCTCTAACAAAACTACGCTGTTCAAATTGACATTGTTCAAATTGATTCCAAGCAGAGAAATATCCTGGACAGACAAGTGTTTTTACCTCACACATCCTGAAACACCCTCTTAACAGTTTAATAGTAGGTAGAAAGGGGAAAAGACTTTTCTTGGTTCAGCTCCACTGATCTAGATAAGAGTTCCATTTTACAACAAACATAAAAACTTACGGCAATTTTCCAAGTTGACGCTCTAGCTTAGGAGGGGCTGAAACCGAAGGACCTGCAGGACTTGAGGTAAGTGCAGGTGATGGCAGAGCGGGAGAAGATGGAGCACCCTCATCAGCTGGTATTTCAACTTGCTTCCAGTCCTGCCCTTCCTCTACCAGCAGACCGATTACTGAGCCCAAGCGTACATTTTTGCTTCCTTCTTGAACCTAAATTTAAGGCAATGAGAATACTGTTACATACCATGCTGTCTAGACTAATATGACTAAAAATGGTAGATGGGAAAATTTCAGGCATATTAACGAAACTTTATTAAGGAAATAGAATAGATTTTATTCCTACTATTAATAAGATGATTCATGACTGAAATGAATTGCAGTTGCTATTATAAGGTGAGGAATATTAATTTATGCCCCAGAATCCTATACATGGAAAGCTGGTAATCCAAAATCAAAGTAAGTTACAGACAACTGAGTACCTCCAAAAATAAAGTCACATTAGCTATTGAAAAAAATGGGGGTGCCTAATCTTTGCAAACAGAGACTGAAAATTTTTCTGGACACATTCAGCAGATGTACTTCAACATACCTCCCCCGTATCCAGCAATGTAACTTCTTAAAGTACATAGAATCTTGTAAATTTAGACACTAATGAAACAAGAAGAGACCAAAACCCCACAATAGCAGCATCCCGTTACTGCTTTTTTAAGACGGTAACATTCATTTTCCACTAACTTCCACCTCCAAGATTGTCTATTTTAACATAACTGGTGCCAAATAACAAGCCTGTCCACCAAGAAAGTGATAGCACTTAGTACACCACTAATCTCTTGATGCATTCTTCTCCATTAATACCCTGAAAAGCTCACTCTGCAGTGGAAGTTTTAAATAAAACAGTCTCAGATCATACAAATTCTTAATTTAGGTCATGAATGATAAAATGGATATTAATTCCAGATCTTCAACAAGGATTAATCATCTGGTTTGGTCCAAATAGAATTAGTAAGTATTTTAAGGAAAAAAGACTATTAATTTAAGAAGCAGCTCTACTGAAAGAATGATCACCATTATGAAATCACCCTTCTGATATCCTTAGCCATTTAACTTTGTGTTTTACACTGAATTAGAAGTGATCATTAAAACATCTATTCAGACAAAAAAAACCCAAACATGCACAAGTATCTACTTTACTTTTAGCCTGCTCCTACACCATGTATACTTACATTATACAGTCAAGAAAACATATGACAGGTTACATTAGTTGAATTAATTTCATCTAATAAGCCTTGTATCTTTGGAGATAAAAACCAAAGCGTTAGGCAGACTGTGTTGACTCGACATACTTTTCCATGCTGAACTTAGTCAAGACGGTACAGAACTGTAGCTGGCATCAATGAACGTAAAATTTTTGCCTTGTTTCTTTTATCAAGGGAGTGAACTTCAGACAGATGTTGATAACTCAGATCAAACATTCTTAATTTCCCATCAACCTTGAAAGGACAGTCTTCCCAATAAGAAATCATCTCCCCATCTCCCACAAAGCTGAGGCAGCCTCATGTTAAAACCTGACACAACCATCCATTGAACACCAAACACAGTGCAGAAATACCCACAGAATATCGCAGGAACACTAAGGATCATAACTGAGCTAGGAAGAAAAAAAGAAAAAAAAAAAAAATACAAGCAGAAAATATCTGATCTTACTGCTCCCGTATTATTCCACTTTCCAAAACATCAGGTTTTTTCTGCACTTTTTAGGAGATTGCAATAAAAGCCTATTTGGGAATCTATTCTGTACTGTAATACTTGAGCCCACCATTTCTAGATTCCAAAAAGGGACATTACTAGAATCATAGAATCCATTAAAGATTGGGATTGCACAATAACCTGTTAATGTTACTCCATTAAAGCTGCCCCTCTTTCCTTAGTATGAAAGACATTGTAGTTTTTTTCCACATCCTGACATCTCCATCTCAGACTCAGCTCCTGGCATATGATTGTTACTGGATGATGTAGACATCCGAGTGTCACTGCTCCATGATACTGATACTATGTAATTGCTGGAGAGCCTGGTTTTAATCTATCAAAAACTGTGCCATGACAGCAATACACACAAAGACATTTTGGAATTTGGAATGCATTTGTGTCATGGGTTCAGCAGTAGCAGTCATTTTTCGCCTTCTTGGTAGCAGGTACAGTGCTGTGGTTTTTACTTTCGGCCTGGGAACAGTGCTGATAACACCAATGGTTTTAGTTATGGCTTAGTGATGTTTGGTCTGGCCAAGGAC
>JAOEHY010050617.1:0-11620 GCA_025447955.1 Psilopsiagon aurifrons
ACTAAGCAGTAACTAAAACATTGGTGTTATCAGCACTGCTCACAAGCCGAAAGTCCAAAGGAAAAAAAAAAACAACATAGCTCCACACCGGCTACCAAGAAGGAGAAAAATGACTGCTACTGCCGAACCCAGGACAGTAGGTGTTTTTAGAACTGCTACGGCTTGGTGTGTTCTCCACAGATTCCCTAGATCTCAGAACACTAATGGATTGTCAGAGGGATTTTTTTTTTTTTTTTTTCATTATCCTGCAGGGATTTGTCTTGTAACCCTTGGGGATCACATGGGAAGAACTTTTCTGCATCAATTAAACAGCTTGACATACAGCTATAATTTCAAATTCATATGATGCAACCTGTGGGACACTCACAGAGGGGTCAGTCCTTTCAAGGGAATCTGCTAGACCTGTTTTTAGATTTGCCACCTCAAGGGAGTAGAATTACTTAAGATTCTGGAAATGTTATATAAGCAAACCAGATTAAGCAGAAAGAAAACAGAAATTTTTAGTTTTGACTAGGTTGTCTATCTTACATTTTGTGAAGTCCACAAAAACAGGTGAATGAAAATGAACAGGAAAATTCCAACCAGGATCACAATTGTTTTGTTCCTTCTGTCTTCATAGACTGTACATGTGAGAAGCATGTCTGCTGTGTGGGTGATACAGACACTAAAAGGAAAGATATGGAAAAGCTAAGAATGGTGGCTTAGTACTGTGGTCCAGTCAGAAAAAGAAAACCATATTAACAAAAAATTGCAGATAGTGGAAAGCATAGAGTACCCAAGACTCTCAAGTACTAAAGCCATGGCAAGCATTCTCTCAGATTTTCTTGTCTTCTACTGACATGGATTTACAAACTATTCTGAATGTTTTGGAGCTTTATAACAGTTTATAAAGATTGCACCCAAAGTCATTGTAGAGTCTTACAATGAAGAGAACATTGCTGCAGTTAAGTTGCTTTACCAAGTCACTCAGATACATCAGGTTTGGAAAATAAACAGGGAAAATTGAGATATAAATAGAGGGATGAATAGGTGACATTATGGGAAGAATACATTGTCAAGAGTAGAATAACAGGAAAGAAGTGGAAAGAACTGTGAGAAGAAAATACAGGGAGGAGAAAAGTTATTCAGCCATTCTGCCAGAACCAGATCTCAGAAAAACCAACATGTGATTAGAAAGATCCTGCACTTCCATCCCAACCTTGCCTTGTTTTGATAAGAAATAGATATCTGACAAAACACACTTAAGCTTTTGTTTCCTTTACTAAGAGGTGTTAACAGAGACCTTGTTTTGTGCTTGTTGAAAAGCAAGATTTTTCATTGATGGTAGCTGCAGAGCCAAACACTCAAGGACCAAACAGTTCCGAAAAACTATAAACTGAAGAAATTACAAGGTACAAAAGATAAAGTAAAAAAGCCTGTGTCCATTTCATGTTTTGTATATGCTGATTTTGATGATGCAGATTACTTCTCAGCTCTTGCTCATGAGGAAAGAGATGAGGTAGCTAAACTTCATTTTTAACCTCCGTGTAGCAGTGGCTGAAGAAGAAGTTCCCCTAATACTTACAAATTGGAGACCTATCTGAAAATATATCCAGTTTCTGCCAATAGACTGCTGTGCAAGAAAAACTGCATAATATGCAAAAGACAATCAGTCTAGTAAGATCCTCTGACCATGGCAAAATGCTGACTAATTCTTGCTGTGTTGACTTCTTCAGACACCATATGGGTCATTCTATTCTATGGTTTGGCAAGTTGGATAAAGGGCAGAATGAATTCCTCTCAATTTGCATGCAAGACAGGTAAACTGAAAATCTTTTAAATCTTTGGTTACCTAATATGCTGCACCCAGAACAGGCTTATTTTTCAGAGACTGCTGAAGACCTGCACTCAGGCATTTTCTGCTGTGATTCATATTTCTGTGGATGACTTATAGGTATTAATTTGGAAAATAATCCCCTTACAACACTGTCTGGCATGATGTGAAAATTGAATAAAAGATGTTTTTTATAAAAAGGGTTAAATGCCCACAGTGACCAAAACAGGAACAATCCACTGAGTGGAAAAGAGAACTAGTAAAATTAAAATTATTAAGCAAGATGATATTACACAAGAGTACCTGCCTCAAGTCTCCAAGGCAAATATAAAGGCCTAATATTAGGGAATTCCTCATTAGAGGGACTCCACAGAGGGAGGGAGGTGGGACATATCTTCCCAAGACCTGTTTGGATGTGAAATGCTCTACACAGCATTTCAGTCATTGTTTGGCTTCAATGAGTCACATTTCAAGAATTAATTGCAGGAATTTTTCACAACATAACTTGAGGTAATGAATGTGGTGGGAAACTAAAATATCCTTAACTATTTGTAGAAATTTCCACTGAAGAAAAAACAGTTCATGTTTTTTGAGGAAAAAAGAAATAAATCAATATAGATCATCTACTTTGCCTTTGAATCCAGTTCAGTATTGTCTACCATTCTAGCAGCATAGCAGATTAAGAGAATGGGAATTTAAAATGAGAGAGTAACTACAGTTTATTGTTTGTAACAAGGGTTCCATTAGAAAAGAACTAGCAACTTTGTCATAGTTTTATATTTGGCTGCAAAGCATTATTAAAACATATGAGTGATTTCATCACATGAATATTTCCTTACCACTTTCAAACTCTGGTATCTGTGAATTCCATTTTTGCTGATATGTAACTCAGCTGATGATTCATAGTATGTTGTTGGAAACAAAAACTGAAATAAAAGAATTCTGGACATATCTAAGTGAAGCATAGTCTATGAATGAAGACTATATCTTACTTTTTCAAGTAAAGAATGGATTATGACTTTTCGTTGTGATAAACAAAAGAAAAAGTGGTTAATAGTTCAATATCGCATAAAACTAAATTCTGGATGATCGATGCAGAAAGCATTAATCTTCTGTTATCACAAACACTCAACTAATTTGATTTAGAATCTAAGATGAAGCTTACAAAAATTAATTATTTTTGATAGGAGACCATTCATTTAGTACAGTTAACAATAATTTTATGGCTTTGAGGTAGAAGCTCATCTATAATATATATACACTTTTCAGCAGAACAGAATCCCATTACAGGTCTCCCTTTGCCCCTTTAGAAAGGTACTTCATTATCTGAAGTACACAGTTTCCTTCAGTTTAAGGAACAGTATTTTATGCAGAATCTGTGAATGTCAAGCAATGACAAAAAGTTTACTTCATTAGAAATTTTCTCCTGACTCTTTCAGAAACTGTGCATGTTCTCTGAAAGTCCTTCTGGGCCCTTTAGGAAACTGTCTCAAGCATATCTGTTATATCCCCTTGATTGCACTAGGTGCTCAGAAACTTTCATGCCCAGTGCTGTGTGAGATAGGCAGTCAACATAATAAATGAGATTGCATGATAGTGGCATCTGCTACACCTAAGAGTCTGTCACTGTTTCCACAGGCACTCTGTGGTGTATCCACTGACAAACTGATATGTCATTGAAAAACACATCACTTCAGGGCATCAAAGTCGCCCTAGCATGTGCAATGAGTACACTGCACAGCCTAAGAAGCAGACAAAATCTTCACCCAGCAGCACTGTTCTGGAGTAAGCTGTTAGAGCTCAAGGTGGAATTCATTTTGCAGAGACGTGATCTGTGATCATACTTCTGAAAATATAAAAGCAATACATGCTCAGGATGCGAAACTGGGAAATATTGTAGAAAGATATGACTTTTTAAACACGGATTTCTTTGTTCTCACATAACAATGGATTTGCTAAATTAATTTAAATGCAGATTTTCTAACACTTTTTTTCACAAAAAATAATCCAAAATAAGTCAATGTAAATAACTTTGTTAATTGTTCACCACAATGTGGCATTTAAATGTACTGAAGTCTAAAAGGAGGAGGTTAAGCAATGACACATATACTCTGTGATATTGAAAGCAATAATCAAAATCTACTAAAACTGAATTACGCCACAAATAAGCATAACGTGGTGACTTGGTGAGAGATTTGCTAAGTAAATACTTGAACAGATTTCTCTTCCATGAATATACAATTAAAAAGCATTTATACTTATCTATGGTACCCAAAGGAGACATAAGGTGGTGGTTGTATAAAATACTTTAAAATAATATTTATTTATATATAGCTTAATTATTTTAACAATCACATGCATATAATTTTATATAGATATACTACTTCCTCCTTGATGTAAATATGAGGGCAGATATAACTAGGGTTGCTTAGAACCTGAAGCAAAATCAGCCTTTCTCAGTGGTCTAACCAAAAGACTTAGCAGAGTGGACCTTACGTTGAAATTTGTATTTCTTCTGCTATATTGCACTTTATTTGAAGTATTAAACGGTTCTTATCTCAACACACGGGTTTTACTTTATCTTACAGTTCTCTTCCTTGCCCCACTGTAAGGGTAAGTGAGTAAGCAGCTCAGTGGTACTTAGTTGCCATCTGGAGTTAAATAATGACAAACTCTCTTGGACTCAGAGTGATGATTTTATGACTTTTTTTTTTTTTTTTCTGTTTTAAATGGCCTGTTGAAAACTGCCACTATATCACATATACAATCCAGAAGAAATGAAGGACACACAGATAATGAGCTGCATGGGATATTACACTGGCAAAATAGCACTTTCAAATACTGGCCAGTTTTGCAGGAAATTATTTCTTTGATTGCCAAATAACCAATTTTCTCTTTGGCGGGATGAAAATACAGCTGGTAGTTGCCCTCCTTTACTCTAGGTGTTTGATTTCTGGATCTTTGCAATAAAAAGGTAGCTTTTTTTCACTCTTTCTCATCATTGTGGACTAGGTGTGTGACTCAGAGAAACTTCATACAGTAACTTTGTTCAAGGAGATGGATGAGCTCACAGGTTTGATTTTGCTGTGCCAATGAATTCCAGTTCATGTTTCTTTTTGGGTGAAGTTGCCTTTTATTTTCTATTTTATTTTTTTAAATTTTATTTTATTTATCTTATTTTATTTATATTTATATTTTATTATTATTTTTTATTTTATTTTTTTATGTTAAGCTGATCAAGCAGTTCAGGCAAAATTAACCCATGTATATATGATAGATTTAGAGAACCTTTCATTGGCTCTGAACTCCATTAATGCTTTTCTGTCATCACTATAGCAATATTTCTCTGTTTCTGTTTACTGCATTTGTATTTCTTTAGTACCAAGCAGAAAGGGTAGATACTGATTTCACCTGGTTGTGACTCAGGAAAACATTCAAATCTCAAGCTCCCTTTCCTGAAAGCTGGTCCATACAGACCAGCACCTATCGGTCTAGGACAAGCTGAAAGGTTAGGAACAGTTGATAATGTTTCAATGGAAAGAGTTACGATTTTCATTGTCACTAAACATGAAGCCATTGTGTTGCTATGGTAGGCTTCTTTGCTTTTTGTGTCTTCTCTGATGTGTATACCTGCACTATTGCGAAGCTGTAATGGGCTTCCAAATAAAAAAAAATAATAACCTGAGTTTTAAATATTTTTTAATAACTCTTATAAAAGCAATCTACTACTTGGACCATGCTTGCTCAGTTTTCTGTCACTTTGTGGTAGGCTTTGAACATCATTAATCTGGATGTATAAGTCTTTGAATCAAAACTAGTAAGTACACACACGAATGGCAAAAGGATTGTGCCCTACCAGAGTAATTTGAGCAATGTACTCACAATCACTTAACTTGACAACATAGGTTAGAATATAACTGTTAAATCCATTTTGTATGTTGAGGAGCTCGGGTGCAGGTTAAAGGTCACTTTTTTTTCTCACAGTAGGAGTTTCTTCAAGAACCCACTCTTACCCTCCTAACTCCTTTATTAAGCTCTGACAGCTCCATCCTCTTAACTTCTATCTGGTGAGCACACATTTGCCGACCATCTTTTCTTCTCCCTTTTCTCCTTAACCTTTCTGAAGTGCTGATCCAGAATAGCTATATCCATGTATGTGCCAGCAACTTAAACGGGAAACAAAGCCTTCTTATAAAACAGTGTGCTGTCTCCAACCCAACATAGCACTCGAGCAGGCAATTAAATTTAATCAAATGCTTGGACATAGTTTGGAAATTTAGTGTACCAATTGATAAGCACACTGAATTCCTACTTGTGTAGCTAAATACTATTTTCCTTTTCCAGTGAACTGTTTCTTTTTGAAGATGCTAATCTGAGGCTGATTAGGACATCCAGACATAAAAATCTGGAGATAGGAATGAAGTCTTCTTTATAAAATGGCTTGCAAGGTAATAAAAATATGCAATTTGTGAGATTGTAACTTTAAAATACTCTTATTATTGCAGATTTTATTACTCTGGGGCTTCTAAGCACTGTACGATGATGTGGTGGGTTATCCTTTGTTAGCCACCAGATGCCCACCCTGCTGCTCTCCATCACTCGCACTCAACAGGACAAGGGGAGAAAATATAAAGAAAAATATGCACAGGGAGATCACTTTCCAATTATGTATGGGAAAAACAAGCTTGACTTAGGAAAATTATTTTACTTTATTCCCAATTAAATGAAGTGGGATAATGAGTAATAAAAATGACCTTAAAAAAACTCACCCCACCCTTTTCCTTCTTCCCAGGTTTAAATTCACTTCCAATTTTCTCTACCTCTTCCCCTCCAGCAGCTAATGGAACAGTGAATGGGGGCTGTAGTCAGCTCATCGCATGTTGTTTCTGCTGCTTCTTCCTCCTCAGAGGAGGAGCTCTTTCCATTCACGCTCTTTCCCGGCTACTGTGTGGGGTCCCTCCAGCAGAGACAGTCCTCCATGCACTCCAATGTGAGTCCTTCCCATCGGCTGCAGTTCTTCTGGATCTGCTCCAGTCTGTGTGCCTTCCACAGGGTGCATCCTTCAGGAACAGAGTGCTCCAGTGTGATCCCTTCCAAGGGGTGCATCCTTTAGGAACAGACTGCTCCAGCACGGGTCCCCTGCAGGGTCACAAGTCCTGTAGCAAACCTGCTCCAGCACAGGGTCCTCTCCCCACAGGCTGCAGTTTTTTTCTTCAGAGTGTGTCCCCTTAATGCTGTACAGGGTCTTTCACAGGCTGCAGGTGACTATCTGCTCCACCATGGTCCTCCATGGGCTGTAGGGGGACAATTTGTATCACTGTGGTCTTCTCCAGGGCCTGAATCTCTGCTCCAGTGCCTGCAGCACCTCCTCCTACTCCTTCTTCAGTGACCTTTGTGCCTGCAGGGACGTTTCTCTTGCATATTTTCAATAACCTCTCTTTCAGCTGCTGCTTTATGGCAGTTTTTACCCTTTCTTAGACATGCCATTACAGAGGCGCTACGAATGTTGCTGATGGGCTCAGATTCTGCCAGCAGTGGGCTCATCTTGGAGCTAGCTGGCATGGGTTCCATCCGACATGAGGACAGCTCCTGATCTCTTCTCACAGAAGCCATCTCTACATTCCCCCTGCCAGTACTAAAACCTTGCTACATAAGCCTAGTGAAATGACAGTAGTAGAAACTGGACCAAAAAGCCTAAAATCACACACACAGAAAATAAAAAATAAAGAATAAAAATAAAGAGGGAAAAAAGAGGTGGAACACTGTAATTTTACATATGTTGGTAAGTGGTACACGAAGACTGTAACTTACCCCAAAGTGCAAGGCATCTCTTTGCAAGAGATGTGAATGATTATCCACATAAAGTGTGCATACAGAGTATTAATACAGGCCAAATAAAAGAGCCTCACTTTAGATTTTGCAGATATTGCAAAGCTTCTTACAAAGCTGTGTATCTACAGTCCTATCATGTCATCTGAAATGTCAGTCCCTCTTTTCTCTGTTGGGAACTCACATTTGGTTTCTTTACACACTGTTTTGTGAAACCGTTAAATTAATCATACAACATCTCTACATTATAGGAGGAGCAGGCTGAAATTATACTTGATTAGCTTACAAATACTTTTTATACCTATGCTTAGGTTTTACCATTCTGGAATGTAAGAAAATTATCAACGTACAAGGACTTCATCTTGTATCACGATTTCTCCCATCCCATGTTAAAGATGAGGTTTTGAAAAAAAAGTGCTTTTATCAGGAAAATTTGTTTAGCTGAAACTTTAACCGAAAGTTTGATGGAAATTCTTCCAAAAACCAGGCACAAGCCTGATGGAGAACACATGTTGCCGGAAGGTTTTTCCTGTATGTATCAGATTATACTGATGTATGTATGACATGTATATACATTGACAGCAGTAACAATCTGAAAACAGCCAGCTTTTGCTTTTCTTTAATAAAAATAGTGTCTTGGAACTAAATAACATTTCATATATTTGGAATTAGAGAAAAATATATTTGATTGATTTTGCTGCCTTCAATCACTAGAGTTCTTCTGCCTTTAAATAATATGAAAGCTGAGTGAATTTTAAAATAAGAGCCCAGTACAGAAAAATACTCTGGCCTAGCTGTCCAAACGAGGAAGCTTGTGCAGTTATCAGTTACATCTTGTGAGAGAATTCTGCAAATCTCTCAGAAGGTGAGAAGTAAATTATGTAAGATCAATGGTATCTTGACTGAGCTTTAAGAAACAAAGCCTCTCTTGTGCCCCACAGGATGGGATTACTGAAACTAGATTTTTTTTTAATTCAGTACTGGGACCTGTATTTCCTGTAAAGAGCTGGACAAGATGTCAAGCAAATAAACTCTGAAAGAAATATTCATTAATCCTAGTACGTTTTCCTGTTTGTGACTTGACCACAGGTAGTCAGGATTTTATTTCATTTACCTATTGTTCATAACATAATCTCCTCAATACTTCATCTATTATAGCTTTTTTCTGATAAGCCCAGAAGAAACATCTGATAGTTCATATTTACCCTTATTTTTTTGTGTAAATACTCCAGAAATTGCCTTAAAAATTATTTTTCCTAGATACCTGTGGAGAAGAAGGCTGTTCTCATCTGAAACACATCTAATTGACTCAGTGAACCGCTGACTTACAGAGTGTGTCTTAAATCTTTCTTTTGGTATTGGGTAGGGGATGGTTCCACTGTTAAAATCAGCTATTTTCTTTGTAAATAGCTATATTCATCACAAGTAGCTGATTTAAACTTTCCCTCAGCAATCTTTATTAGAAACATAACTTTTAGCAAATAATTCAGCCAGTCCAATCTTTTGCTATGAAAATAGCATAGGGGCAACAAAAAATTTTACTAAATTTTGATTAAAAATGTGACCATCACTTTATTGCTGTCAAGTTGGTGCTTTGTTTTTTCTGGGATAAGGCAGGTCATATTTGGCCTGGGTCTTCAAGCATAATGTACAACAATTCATTATGTTACTGTTAAACAGGAGTTCATCTTTTCTTTCAGGTGTATTTTTGTGCATAGAAAATTCTAACTTTACAAAAAAGGCATTTCAAAATGATGGTATCACTGACACTGAGTTTGAGGAAATAATCATAATATTTAGACACAGAATTAAAAAGAATGGAGTGGCTTTTCAGAGTTAGCAGCTAGACAAGGTTTGGTTTGATGTAGACATCTCTTAATTCTGACCTAGAAATTCCCCCAGATACCCAGAGCCTGTGTGGACAACAGTACTTGGAATAAACAGAGGAAAAATCTGATTCTTTAAGTAGCCTATGTACAACAGCAGCTGTGTTAATCAGAGCACATAAGCCATACCCCTACATGTAGTGATACACTAACTGAGTATTGCTATATTTGATCTGACAGTCTGGATCCACAATTCCTGGCAAAAGCCTGGAGGCTCCTGGTATGTGCAACACACACATATAGCACCATTTTTTGGTTAAAGAAGCCCAAAGTCAAGGAAATTAAATAAAGAGCAACATAAGTCTTACTTTTATGGCATAACTGAGAGAATTGTTTTTGCAGATCTTTGCAGGTTGTCAGTCCTGCATTAGCCAATTCGATCATATCTGTAGCTCACCTAAGTTAATACAAAGTCTTGAACATACAGTTTAGAATTACTTTTTATCTGGCTCAGATAATTTCTTTTATTGAGATTCATTTTAGTCCAAGCTGCGCCATCTTATAATATAAATTTGGACTGTCTTTAGCAGTGATCTTGTAGAAGAAAAGAAATAGGACTGAGGTTTTTGTAACAATTTCCATCCCATAAACACATACATAGAGAATCAAACACACATACACACACACACATCTGTGTATCTTCTTCTTCCCTGTGGAGATGAATGATAGGTTGGTTCTGTCATTTCAGGCAACCTTGACAAGAATGTACAAAAGGGACCTTACCTTCTCCTCAGCAGTCTTGGCTTTAATCATTGGTAGCACTAGGTTACTAGTGGGTCACTGTGGTTAAATGCATTTTACAAATAACTGTATTTTATCTACAGGGAGACCTAAAGATTTTATGACAGCAGATTCTCTTCTTTCTGGAACATAAATATTCACCCCAAATTTATAAAACTAGGATCATAAAAGAATGGGGGTTGCATTTATTTGTTATTTAGCAGAAGACATTTTTATGAGGTAATAAACTCCTTTTCTGCCAAAGGCATATTGTACAGACAGATTCTGTTGATGGCAAACACTAAAACAAGAAATACCTTAAACCTATTAAACCAACATAATTATCAACTGTAAATCAATGCTATAATATCAAAAGGGACCATTTAATGGATAAAGGACAGAAAGGACAAAAAAGTTGCAAGGAGAAGAGCATAATGTTTGAAAAAGTCAATAAAATTCATTTAGAAGCAAAAAAGCTCTAACTGTAGTTCCGTTGTGTTCTCTCCTTTCATTTCTGTATTTGAAAAATGTGACCATTCCTTTGCTCTAGATTGTGCAATTGCTCTAAGCATCTGCATGTCTGTAGTCAGTTTGTTTTGTAGGTCCATTCTGTCCTGCACTGAGCACTATAAACTCTGACTCAAAATTTATCCAGGTCAGTAGAAAGATTATTCTTGACTCTAATAAGCTTTAGAGAGGCAGTTTTTCATTAGGGCTAGTGCCAATTTTATTACTCTGGAAAGCAAGAGCAAAATGGAAAATTTCTGAGCTGTACAGCTGCTCCCTTTTGCTTTGGTTAGAAGCAGTAAAGGGCAGTGGAGAGAAAACAAATAGATGCCGGATATGTAAGAACTAAATTGGCTTTTCTTTACAGTGCTACCTCTGCTCTGTACAGCACAGCCATGTCTGCATTTGACTGTTGATCCCAGGGACAAATGCAGCTGACTCCCAGAGGAAAGGCAACACAGCACTGAGTTGCTTCATTTGATTGAAAAGGAATGAGAAAACAAAGCTTGGAGTCATGAAACTGGGCACTAAATGAGCCAGAATGTCCTAAAACAGACAGGGAAGATTAAAAGGCAGAGAACAGTAAAATCATGGCAGAGATACAAACTCTGCTGAACTTAGCAGGCAGATGAGTATGGCTTATGAAATATACTAAAAAACGTAAAAATTACACTCAGCACAAAAGTTATGAGCCTTCCAGTGACTCCAGGCTGCTGGGAGTCATCAAAGTACTCATAGCAAGGGACGGTACGGGCTTCATTCACAGCTTTACTCCATACAAATCTTCAGTGTCATGGGTTCAGCAGTAGCAGTCATTTTTCTCCTTCTCAGTAGTTGGTGCAGCACTGTGTTTTTGACTTGTGGC
>JAOEHY010050618.1:0-19786 GCA_025447955.1 Psilopsiagon aurifrons
TTATTTTTTTGTTTGTTTTTTTTTTTGCTACTTGGGTTTTTTTTTTTTTGGTTGGTTGGTTGTTTTTTGGGTTTTTTTTTTTTAACCAGGCAACATACAAAAACCAAAAACTTTGAATTTTTTCAAAACAAAATATATTGATTGACCTAATATTTTAGAGGTATTTTTTGCGGGAAATTCCTAATGCTTTTGGATTTTTTTCTCATTTAATAATCCGCGCTTCAAAATAGCAGATTCTTCCACATATAAGTAACTTAGGGTCTGCCTATTTGCACTGCAAAGTTCAACATCAGATTTGCTTTGCACTTTTTATCTCCTAAGCAGAAGTGATATAACCATTCTTTGAGGCTTACAAGGTTTTGGACAGAGTCCACACATTCATTTTATGTAAGGGCGCACAATGGGCTTATGCACATGTGTTTAGGAGAAGAAGTTGAGTGCTATATCCCAGAAGCACCCCGTGGTCCCTGCAATGAGTCTGTTTTGCTAGGAATGAGACTTTACTGAGAATCTGAGCTCTCTTTAGAAGTATACAATTTAAAACCTGATGCCTTAGTATTCCCCACATTGGACAATGAGGACTGACCATGACTAATAAGTCAGTGGCACTTGGTTTTTTTGAGCTCCACCCGTATATAAATAAAGCGGGTCTTTTAGGCACAATGATCTACCCAAAATAGTTCACTTATCAGATAGATATTTCCTTCCATGCCAGGATGGGTGAAGACTGCTTGTGGCACTACATCCAGAACGGATTGCTCTGAAGATACAGAATCAACCTATGTTGTAAGACACAATCTTAAAATCAATTTTCTGTATTCCTTTACACAGCAGACTTTATTTATTCTTTCAAATAACTACTCTGCTGCCACTGAGGGGAGAAAAAGTCCTTTTTATTGAGTCCTCAAGAGATAGTGGATACTGATGTGCTATTCACAATCCATATTCACAGCATCTAGCTCATGTGCGATTTTCTTTCAGTCTGTTTCCTGTGTCCAGATTCTCTCTAGCAAGAGGGACTTAGCCTTGTCAGTGAAGCTGCTGCATGCAAGGTATCCCTTACATCTGTATGGAGACGTAAAGCTGTAACAGAGAAAAATCACTGATGCTGACAGAGCACAAACAAGACAATAACTTAGTATTTCAAAGGGAATAGACGACCCAAAAGACACTGTTGATGCCCAGAGAAAGCTGGATCCAAAAAGCTTCTGGAAAACAAAGATGAATGCAACAGTCAAATAATGCAACCGAAACCTGGCAATAACCATCCAGACCTTGACTGAGTCTCTTGAGCTAACAAGCTGTCTTCCTGAAAGCACTTGAGGCACTTCTCCAGCCTCAGATGCTTTCACCTTTGTAAGAGTCTGACCATGTTAGATGCCCGTGTGCCGTCCCCTCAGTTTTAAAGTACATCAGGCTAAGGTACCTTCTCATACTGATAGGAACTCACTTACTGCTGTCATGCCAACACAGTTTTAAGGCTTCTTGCCTTATGACCCTGAATTTTCTTCACAATCCATTCACCACCAATAATTTTAGCTCTTCACCAGTACCTCTTCCTATCAGTCACCAATAGGAAAAACTCAGAGCTACTGTTTCATCAACAAAAGCAGGTTCAGATAAATGCTCTGAAAAATAATTGCCTTGTTTCAATACCTTTCCTCTGTTAGCTATATTGCTTGTCTATCAAAAGCACAATAAGACTTCACAGGCAAGTCCATCTACAAGTGCCACATGTGAACATGCATCATGCTATTCATCTGAGGGACTGCATATCCCAGGTGGTGCTTTCCCTGCTGCCAAACTTGAAAATTATATTGACAAATTAACGTATTACAGGATAGGAGTGATAGAAATCTGCTAGTCAGAAAATTCTTAAAATTTATTGTAGATATCAGCCAGCCCATCGTAATAAAAATCACAGAGCAGATTTATGGAGTGAATTAAACTCATGTAGTATCACATCCTGTGTAGAAATGGGCCTAAAGCAGTGGGTTTCTGTTGCAAGTTGAAACACCATAGTCAACCACCCCCCAGAAAACAACTGGTGAGAAACAGAAAGCATTTCACAGCTGCTCTGTAAACCTCTAGCCTCAGACAAGACACATCACCCAGTATAAGAAAAGCCTACTAAGTATATCTCCTGACGAGACCACACAAATAAATATAAGAGTTTTCCTTTCAATTATAGTTTTACAATTTATTCCTTTTGTACATCTAACTGGAGCACTGCAGTCCAGGGAATGTGTCTGAAAGTTAGGTGAACTTAGATGGGTCACTTGTCTTCTTCTTGCATTTCTGTGCTACAGTTCAACTCCAACTCCATTTCCTAACATGTTTAAAATGACTGCTACTGTACTTTTCCTACCGAGGCTAATATATTCCTCCAGTAAACATATTTACTACATTTTCAGACACAGGTAGGATACATAATTGTGGGAGAACTACAGACTGCAAATAGTCACAGCTGCTTCATGGTTAATTAACAAAAGTTTAAGCGAGAACAGTTAATAATCTAAGCATGTCCTTATTTATCCATGCTAGGCTGTATTCTCTGTTACACGTGTGCTGATTTTATATAGGGAGCATTTACTGCTCTATACATATGCTTATCTAATTGTACTGAATACACATGCTTTATTAAACTCATAAATGAGCACATTTATGGGTCTATGTGAAAGTAGAGCCCTTCATATTTTATTTATAAAGTGGAACAATAGAACTGCATTGACATAGAACATCCACTTAATACAGAGGATTTAGGGTTGTCCCACAGATTTTGCTATTTTTTCCGAGAATCAAAGCTTTTGGTTTTTTTAATTAGATTTCCAGCCCATCTGCTTGCAAAGATAGCCTTCACAATATAAACTAATGCACATTTGTCTTGCTGAGTCTGCAGCCAATGGAAAGAAACAATGAGACTAGTAGAATGGTGAACTTGCACCCTCCATCTTACAGGGGTGTTAACTAAAAAGCCAATTCTGACTGCTTAAATACCACGATACTTAACTGTTTCATTGCTGTTAATTTTGCCAACAAACCTGCACACAAAATGTTTGTCAATCCCATGAATTATTCACATAAGCTTTTCCCATTTTGATGACCACGCTGTACAATTCAGGCTGTCAGTTAGGACCAGGCAAGTATGAGGCCAAATACATACGCCTTCGATTATAATCACAGATTTTGCTCCTTTTTTGTGTGGAGTAAATGCATTGATCAAAGCGTAATCAGACAACTAGTACTAGAAACTTTTAGTGGAAAACATCGTAAAACCACAATCATTTTGGATTCGATGTAGAACCCACAGGAGCACTAGCCTAATCTATAATTTTAGGTGCTTTATAATATAAAACTAAGGAAAATAGATTAAAAACTCTGTTGCTATGACATGCTTTATAAACAGCATAGAAATCATAGCTCAAATAAGTCCTTGACTGTTTCTACTGCTTGAAAATAATAAAAGTACTACACTGGTCTCTTATGAGAGTGATGCTTTACCTACCAATCCATAGTACTTCAATGTTAAAATCACCCACAAAATTAGTGACTAAAAAGAACTGACTATTCCTGCTTTTTTTGTAATCATTGATTCCAAACATGAAAAACTGTTTCAACCCTCTTGGATATAAGCTGTCCTAAAATCAATAACAATGTGTGTCCATCAAGCAAGCTCACACAGGTTGTTGATATCTGAAAATAGAGGTAAGACAGAGTCTGAGTATATGACACCGGTTGCTGCCCAAATTATCACATTGTGGGGATGCTGCACAGACGCAGTCATATCCTGAAGGGTTTTTAAAGAATAGCGATGTTCAATGACCATGCTTCTTTAATTCTATGGTCTGTCTGACAAAAATATCTTCCATCTGGTTACTGCTTGTGTGGTTGTGCCTCACAATATAGGGAGCTTAAATAAGCAATTATGATGGTGCGTGAAGCACATATTTACACTTGCTGAACATAGATGAACTTATGTATGCACTTGACTGCTTTTCTGGAGGAGGATAACAGCACTTAAACAAGACTTAAGGAAAGGACATGGGAATTAGAAGACTGCAGGCCAGGCAGGCCTTTCACTACTTCAGTTGCCCTTGTACATGAATTTCCATGCTTATTTTAGTAAATTAATGGGTCTGTTAGCCTAAAAAAGTATTGATATCCCCCTTTGATTTATGACTAAGAGCAGATAATTAGTGAATGCATGTTTTGACCTTGATGATTTCCTCATTATGCCCCTGCCAATTTACACAATGAAATATCTTTGTTGTGTCATAAGATGTAAGAGAGTTGTGGAAAAGTCCTAGGCTTGGTGAACAGCTGCCTAGACAGATCCTCTGTAGCCTGTTAATTTGAGATACATTTCTTGCTTGATTCTGTTTGCAGAGCAGATAAGTATTTCCAGTATGTTCAGACTCTGTTGAAGCCAGCTGTAGCCTGGAAGAACCACAGATGAATCCGCTGATGTTCACAGGAGGTGTCTATCAAAGGTAGGAAGAACCAATGGTTTGATAAATCAATCCAGGCCCACTCATATACTTATCAGATCTATTCATTTGTTTCCAACTACTTTACAATCCAACAAAAAGATTCCTCTTACATTATCTGGAGAGAACGACTTCTTTGCTTTTCTCTCTGCTCATGTAAATAAAATAGTTTATCATTAGCCTTATTACAATTTGACCAAAATTTGAACCTATATGCTGCAAAATATAAAGCATGTTTTACATTAATTTTAGCATTAGAAGAACAAACCTACATTGTAAGAATGCTGTCACAACTTGTTTTATCATCTTTCATCCTGAAGGATCTTAAAGAGCATTTCCATGAATAACCAGGTGTTATATAAAACAAGATTTAATATTATGCTTTAGAGTATTTCACTCAACAACAAAAGCAGAGGGATCTGCCTTTTTTGTATAGGACTTAGACAAGGAACAAAATACACACCAGAAGATCTTTGACAATTTCCTTTGAAAAGGAACTTAATTCTTGGCCAAGAAAATGAGAAATACGAGAAGAAAAGCAAGGACTTAAAAAACTGCGCGCCAAAAAATGTTCACAGGTGCAGGAATTAAACTTTTAACAGAATCTCTAATTACACATCTGATTTTTGGCATCTTTTCAAGGCAGCATGAACACAGTTATAGTTCTACGCATTTGTGTCCACCCACAAAAGGCAAAAATGAATTTTCACTTGTAAAAACAATTATAAGTCAATTACCTCTAAGTGGGCAAAGTGGGCACAATATTGGCAAGATGGACTTCCGAAAATACTGGATTGTCACCAATTTTAAAAGCCCAGAAGTGGAGCTCAAAATATCTCTGCACTAACACTGTATCTGATACATTTATTTGATTTATACTGCTCCACTTTCTGTGCCTTAGTCAACTTTAATTTTCCAAGTGCCACTGGGAATGTATGAAATATATATTTTAACATGAGGACAATTAGCATTTTATTCACTAAGGCAAAAATTTGTAAACCTAGTGTCAAATTCAGAGCAGGCAGACCCTCAAGTGGCTTCTTTCTCAAAGGTACTGAGCTAATTTTACCTAACAAAATTGTATGCCTTTTTCATATAATTAATAGTGTCCCACAAGTCACCAGAAAAATGCTGCCGATGCTAATATACCACAGATGCAATTTAACAGTCCATAAAACTAGAGAGATGAAGTGTCCTACAGAATTCATTCCTAAATGAAAATCACAGGAAACCTAGAAAGGTTTAGACTTTTCAGCTGACCCTATTTTCCTGTCACCTACCATATACCATCTGACACTGCAAAATCACTGGGGTGGCTTTTCTGGAAATTAAGGAGAAATGGAGATTTCCAGTAAGCCTGGTAAGTGTGGAATGATATAATAGTTGAGCTCTGCTCTGTTAATGGAGAAGAAAGAAACCCTAAAAATCCCACACATATTGCTTGTGCATTTGATTCCTATTCTAACAGTTCATTAACGAAGCAGAGCTTCCAGACATTCTTCCTATGGGTAAGATTGTCCACTACTTTGCTATGTACCTGCTTTTTAATTAGATTTTGGAATGGAATCACAGCTCCTACCCACAAATCTCCAGTGGGAAGCAAAATCTAAACTAATCTGTGATCCCAAAGATGTTTGCTTCTCCAGATGCAGTTTCTGAACTAAATTACAAATGTTGTAGGAAAAGAAGAATGGAGAAATAAGGAGACATAACCACAAAATTGGATGTGATTAATCAGTGTTGTAAGAGTTTAGTTCTGTTCAGAGAATGTAGAAAAAGAGGTCTAAAGGAAAACTGATTCTTAGATTAAGTTTAGTAACAAGCCAGTATTTTCAATCATTCTTCCTATGCATAAGATCACCCACTAGTTTAACAGGTACCTGCTTTTTATTTAGATTGTGTTTTGGAATTACAATTCTTCTATAAATTCTTCTAATTCCTAGACATACTGCATGGCAAAATGGCGAGATACTTTTGTAAAGTGCATTTTCTAAAGAGGTGACAAATGTGTCATGGCGGCACATGGCCAATTTCTTATGCACTGCTCCCAATTCAATATTGGGAAATGCTACTTTCAGGACCTTGTTTCCCTGGAATAAGAGATCTAATCTAATCTAATCTAATCTAATCTAATCTAATCTAATCCCTAATTAAAGGAACCTGTATTTCAGCTTCACGCAGCACGACTATACTAAAACCAGTTAGGGTATTCTATCTTCAAGCTGAAAACAATCAGCTAATTTGGTTTCCCAGACCTTTGTGAGGTGTCTTTTGCATGGACTGGCAAATTCAGGTTATATAGTTAAACCAATGGAGAAGAGAACTCAGTGTTGCGTTTAGAACTAAAATTCAGGAAGCTCTGTGTGTCTTCCCTGATGCTCCAGAATGGCACTTACCTTAGTGCAAATGTGACCTATATTAAACTTTAGGCTCCATCTACAAAGATCACAAAAGACACAAGCAGAGCTGCTAATAAACATAGTCCTTATTGGTGGTGTAAGCAGAGGTGCTGAGGCTACTGAAAAGGAAACACGATTTTAGTCCCCAATTAGGACTGACTCACAACAGGAAAACAATGGAAGGAAAATTGCATGGCTGCATTAGTAGAGGACTTTGGCCTCCAGGGTGGGTAACTGCTGAGTTCAGAAGATACATTTAATAATTACTTGGATGCTGGACTCTGCTTTAGGACTAGGGGAGGAAGAAGGGTTGAATTTTACCAACCAAAGTATTTTAATGAATAATTCTTTCAAACCAAATTTCAAAAAGGGATATTTATTTGATCCTCAATGACAACATCAATAGCAGAAGCATCTGGCTTTCCAGATGCTCAAATAAACAAGCAATCAAACTTAACTCCTACTTCTAGTGAAAGACTAAGTTCTAATATCACTCCATAGTTATTAGAGATTGTCATTTCTTCTTGTTTTTCCATGGGAAACAGGGTGATAGAGGAGAGCTACATCGTATGACTATCACATACGCAGAGTAGTGCATAGAAAAGGCATATGAAAGCAGTCTGAATTTGGCTGCAGATGAACTGCTGCTGCTGTTACAGTTTACAGGGAGAGGGGCAATTATTTTACAAAGACAATGCTTTAATGCAAATTCTATTCAATGAATTTAACCAAAAGGACCAGTCAGCAAAGATGCCCATTGTAAATATTGCACTGAGCCTACAGCAATCTCCTACTTTCTCTAGTTTGCAGTGTGGCAGGGCTATGCGGAAGACGTGCAGGATATTTCTCTGAAAGCAGTTACAAGGCTAGGGAAAGCTTTTGGGGCTTTGGCTTTTTTTGGTGAAATACCACAAACGAATTTTCTCAAATATTACATCACTGGAAAGTTCTTCAGAGACTAAGGTTTCTCATCAAACTTAGACATGAAATAAAGTCCTGTGTACACAGGCAGGGAAATCAATGCTCTCTTGTTAATAGCAGAAAAGTACACCGAGGCACACGTTGCAGACCAGACAGTATCTGTTGAGCCAAAAGCATGCTTGAGTTACACTTTTCTGCCTTTTCTTGGGTGGAGAAGGAGAGATTCTAGAAATATTTTACTTATTTATGATTTTTATTTGGTGTTAAGGTATCTCCCTCTCTTCCTCTCCCATACTCTAAGTAGCCCAACAGCCTCAGAGTTACAATTATATTTTGCTGCGCAGTGTTATAGGATCCACAGGGAGCTCTGCAGCAGTGCCAGGATCCACAAGGAAAACATAAAATACCACAGACTGATTTGGTTAGGATCACCTTGTGGAAAATGAGAAGAAACCATTGATGAGATTTACAACTGCTTACCAAACTTGGATACCAATTCCCTTTGCAAACAGCAGGGAATTGAGCATCCCAACCTCTAAGACAACTCTTGCCAGTCCCAACCCATACTTTCCATAGCATGAGAGCATCAGCTTGCTCAATACCATATGTTACCATGAATTGGTCATTGTTCTACTTTGGTATGATCCAATTCTCTAATACCATAAACTGTCATGCACTTTTATGAGCATAAGAACTGCTGAACCCTTGGTAGTGGTTTGCACATTGATTCTCTAATAGAGAAATTGTCTCATATATGCTCTGGAAATATCCACTCTACCTCCAGTCTCCAAGAAGGGATGAGTTCAGACCACCTTTCCCTCTCTGTGGACAAACCTTGACACAGCCATCTATTCTCATTAAATCTGTAGAAATTTAATATTCTTGAGAGTCTTCTCTGACAGACTGGGTTTAAACAGTGACTGACAGAACAGTTGTGTAAGATTTTTATCATCTGGAGGCAAGGCTAGAACTATATTCCTGAAAACACATCTTTAGTCCTACCCAAGCTGTGCACTGGGGAATCCAGACTTTGAAGCAGCATCTACAACACCTGCATCCATCTAGTGAGGGTAAGGACCAAGCAGTCTAGCCTGAGATATCTCTACTTCTGTGTCTCTCATTATTTGCTCTATACTGCCACAAGGTAGAAGTCTCATCCATTCTCCACAGGAGCTTAAAATAGCTTTCCACTGCCATTAAGATACCTTTGACAATATTCCCATTACAAAGCAGACTGCAAAGCACAGCAGTTGTTTTCCTGATTCTAATGACATCCATGAAGAGGGTGGCATAAGACGTTTCCAAATTATAATAATATCTAAGAGTGAAAAGGATGTAGCACGTACTGGAGTTACTGATGAGGAACACAAGCATCCTTGCTGGAATGAGATAAAAACCATTTTACAGACTCTGCAAAAACTGTAGGAAAGAGATCACCAAAAATAAAAGTTAGGATTGGCTGAATTGCTGCATATTCTCTTGACAGCTGCTGACAGCTTCAGGAGGGAACCGCACATGGCCGGTGCCAGCTCCGCTGCCAGTGCGCTGCTCCCACAAAAGGTCTCTGTTTGCTAATTTTAGCTCTTCTGAATTACCACTCACACTAGTGCAAACCTGCCTTCTCCAAGGAAGTCTCCAGTCACTGCTGAACCTCTTGGAGTACTGTGTAGGGACAGACCTGATGATTAAAAAGCCCATGAGGAGCATGCAGCAGCTTTAATCAGCACAAGCATAGAAAAGGCCTGAGAGGGCAGAACAGTAAAGTGCACTGCAGAGACTCACAAACCACTTGTCAGAGAGACACTGAGGAAGAGGATGGAGAAAATGATGCTCTGCATAAAATTTACAGCAGACTGTGGTGCCTGCTATCTCCCTCACCACTGAATGAGTACAGGATATATCCTAGTTTACAAGTTTTTGCCTTTTCTCCATCAACTCAACTCCTTCTCCCAGGCAGCAGATGCTGGTACAATCAACATGCAAAGCTATTCAGCAAGGAGGAACAATGCTGATCTAATCCCCAGATTGAGGGCTTGGACAGAGCTCAAAGAGCAGAATGCAGCAGTGCAGTTCTACGTGAGACAGGTCAGGGGATGGGATCAGCCTCCAGACCCTGCTGGCGCCACCGGGTGTCACTTGGTCACAGTGGCTCCTGCATTCTCACAGTGGTGATGTGCATGGAAAGGGGGCGTGCTTTGCTGTTTGCTCTAGATTTGGAGAAATCCAAGCAGAATCTCTCCAAGCCCAAACACTGTTGGAAGTGCAGACAGACACTACCCACAATACTGCTAACAGAAATACAATGACACAGGGAGTGGCAGAGCAGGGCAAGCACTCATCCTGTGTGGGAAAGCCAGAGATCAGCATCACCTAGCTTGTTCCAGGGAGCCAAGCAGCAGCTGAGGCTCCCCCATGAAGACAGCCAGGTTTTTCTCAGCCACTCAGCAAAGCTGAGACCCCTGCGCCATCAGCACCACAGGACACTTTGAGGAGGCTCAGGTGATGCTGCTGCATGGGTTCACCATACCTAAAGGAGGTTGCTGATTCCAGGTCAGCCCCCTTCACCATGCTTTTGCTGGGAAGCACTGACTCAGGCATCTCTACCTCTGCTCAGAGGGTTTTAGGAGCCCTCTGGTCCCTCCTCTCTAACTGAGAAAGAGAGAAGTCAAGTGCAGTGATGCTGTGGAACTATGGCCCAACAGCAGCAGCCTGTTGCCTATTTTCTGTGCAGTGCACCTGGGAAGGTGGGGGCTGTAGAGAGAGATTCCACTTGCTGCTGTCCTTCTGGCTGCTCTGAACTTGCAGCCCGACTGCACTCCCTGTGATGAGGAAGAACAGCCTGCACCTGCTACTGTAGGGCAGGGCTGGAGCAAGAAAGGCCACACCAGTAAAACCGAAAGGCACTGGACCTGAACTGGGTACAGACACTTGATTTGCTGGCTGGGAAGAACACAAAGTAAAAGAGTAACCTTTTATTTCATGGCATCTGTCCTCCCTGTTGAGCCCTTTCTGCTGACTCCACTGAAGAAGGCATGACTGAGCTCTCACTGGGTTGGAAAAGCAGCATGGTACTGGAAAAAGGAGCATCTTTTCCAGATCTGTGCATTTTCTTTGTGCATAAAACTTGGCCTGTAGGGCTACCTCTGCAATCCTAAATCTTAAAATGAGTAACCCACTTTAGAATCTTTATATTAGAGATGTTAGATGAACCAGAAAGAACCCAATATGACTTTGAAATCTCAGCATGAGTCTGCGTGGTTGGCAGTAAGAGGAAACTGGACCCCCTCCTCTTCCCTGTAGAAAAGAACAATTGCCTTGGAAATAATTCAGACACAGTAAATGAGGGATTCCTTCATATTAACCATTTTCAACTGCAGATTTATATTCTAAAATTAAGCAGATATTGAGTGTTGAATAGAATGCTTAAAAACATAATGGCAAATTGAAATCCTAGTTTCTCTGCACGAGGCAGTCAGTAATTTCACTTATTTATTGCAATAGAATTAATAGATCATAAAATGGAGCAAGCTGCTACTTAAGAATAGAGAAATACTGAAGAAGTCAGTGTGAAAAAAATACAGTAACAGTTTTTCAGGTCTTCCAAAAACGGAGCACATATTTTTGGATACAAGACAGACAACCTACAAAGGGATTTGCAAAGTATTTTATGTCCTTTGAGGAATTTCTTTCAAATAAAGAATTCAGTCTTGAAATGACATCAACCTTCATTTCATTTGTTTATTTGAGTCCCTGAACTCAGGTTCTGAAACATGACAATCAAATCTGCATGAGTTTGTCTAGATATTAACATCACATGACTCTGATTTGCCTCCATTTTACAATAGAGAGATACTTCTGCTAGACCAAGTAAAATATATTGATGATCACTAGTAGAGCTGATGTGCAGAGCCCAGCTTACCCTGCCTTTTATTAGTCTTTAGAAGAAAACAGCTACGTGAGCTGTACAATTCACAGTCCATTAACTACAAAGCTGTATCATGCTATTTGTGTTGTCCATCACAAAACCGGTCTGAAAACACTTATACTGTTATCCAGCTGGAAGGCAGAATAGCAGTCAACTCAGCTGGAACCAGTCTGAGAGAGCTCCCAGCTCCTGTGGAGGGGAGAGGACTAGACATTTGCTTTAGGTCCAGAGGTGTGCAAGATTGGTCCATACACTATGCAGGAAAAGCGCAACAGGGAATGAAAGCAGGAAGTACTTTGGAAACTGGAAAGCCCCCATTTACCTCAGGTTTCAGCTAATTTAAAAAAAAAAATAAATAAATAAATACAGGGATTAAAACTAAACAAACATGAGAAAGGAAAATCTTGCACCTACTGAAAAAATGACCCAAACAAACCAAACATAGATTTACACAAAACTGTGATGCAAGAGCTGGAGGGGCTTTTCTTTTCAGTCCTCTGCTGCAAGACAAATGTGACAATACGTGGCTCATTCCTGATACACCTCCTAACAGCATCTCCAAGATGGAAACGTTACAGAAACCTGCTTCATTTTGCCACTTTATGATCTCAAGCCTTTTCTTTTCGCCCCATTTGCCATGTACACTGAGATCAAATTGCTTCCTTTACCTCAGTCTTGCATACTTGGATTGTAATCACATAACTTTTTCTTTTCGTATCGTAACATAAGCATCCCCAACACTATCAATCTTCACCCATGACTGCTGCTTCCAAGGCTCTGATGGCTCTCTCTGTTCCCTCTGTACTTCTAGAAAGTCCACATTTTCTACCAGGTTCTGGTAAATGGGAGCCTGCTGGGCTGGCAGCTGTAGACACTTACTGAAGAATTTTAAAGTCAATTACAGCCACTGTCCACTTATCTAGGAATGAAACTTCTCAACAGATTGTTAGCAGATTGTTACCACAGCTGGAGGAAAATCAGAGACCCTCTTTTGAAGAGTGGCTCTCCACAAGAGGTGAACAGGTAACTTGGTCCTGAGGTGTTCAGTAAAGGGACACAGTAAGCAAAGCAGTGATGTGGTCAAACACCTTTTAGCAGGACAAGGTGAAACCACCAACTATTTCTACAGAAGTCCCCCAGTCCTTAACAGATGTTGATAATAACATCATGTACTAATACCACAGAAAATGTTGGCTGGATCTGAACTGTCTATTTAGTGGCAAAGGGCTCTTAAGTTTCCTAACATTCATGTGAGTTATATACTCCTAATGAGCTACTTTCTCCAAAAGGCACTTTTCATTTAAAAAAAAAGAAATATCTGAAGAAAATACTAAACCTCCATTAGCATCACCAGCTTTGCTTCATTTTTTACTGTGGCATTTTGATACAAGTGTATGGTGGAATAATTATCTTATAGATGGCACTAGATATTTAGTAACTAAAAATAGTATGAAGTCCTTGGTGTTATTTTTAAAATACATAATTATTTTTGTAGATCTACAACAGCCTCCAGAAAAAAATGATCCTCAAAAGCTTTTTTTTTTTCCTTTTCATTTGTGCGAGGATCATGTAAGAGAAAGCAGAGCCCTAGGGTTTAATTCCTATCAATCAACAAGATAAGTTTCACACTACTCCTGCCCAGAGAAGCTAATATACACAATACCACAGGTCATCAGAGAGGAGCTTAAAATAAATCCAAGAGTGGGTGAGTATTGCTACATTTTGCCATCTCCTGTACTGTTCTTCTATTTTTATAAAGCTCCAATTACTGAACTAATTATTAGAGACACTGAAGTTATTTTACTGATCCTCATATCTTTCATCAAATTCAGGCAGCTCTGAATAGCTGTTCAAACAAACAGGGCTGTCCCTTGGAAACATTTTACTGCTGTTATGGTCCCTGGATGTCCCCCAGAACAGGGAATTATTTGGGCAGGTTTTTAAACAGAGAACAAATAAAAAAGTAGATGTCTTTAAAAATACAGGCCTCTGAGGCATCTCAGGTTTCCCCCTCTGCAGTGAGCACAGAAGACTGCTTATCTTGGCTCCAGAACAGATTGATGTCTTCAGCTGGAAGATTCACTATAGCTGACAGAGAACATTTCCTTCATTGTATTGCTTCACCATGTGAGGAGATAACTCAGGCTAATAATATTCTGTCTCCTTTTTATCCTCATATAGCCTATGCATAACTTAATTCTTAATTCCAAAGGACTCACAGAGCAGACTGGCCTGGTGCTAGTTTCATTTACACACATACAAATCAAAACTCGAGTCTATCGGAATAGATGGTACTGCAGTGATGTTAAAAAATAACATCCTTAGTGAGGCCAGAAAATTCCCCCTCAGCTTCCCTGATGATAAACACTGTGTTATCCTAGATTCAGTCACGCCCTCCAAATTTCTAAACATCACTTCCTATTTAAATTTGCATATAAATAGGAACTATCCTGATTTACAAGAAATACAGCTTTGCCTATCCAGAAAGCATTAGCGTAAATGTAAAACAAGCAGAAAATGACGAAGTGGTAGGAACCTGGCATCTGTAGCAATTATCTTTATATCCAATGAATTTCATCTTCGTTTCTTAGTAACTAATTATAGTGGAACTGTTTGAAGAAAAGGACCTTGTGATATGCCTGGAAGAAGCAGTATACAGCACCGAACCAGGACCACATTTGTCCCCAGTGTCAGATACCCACTTGCAACCTTCTCCAAGACTGGAGGATCAGGCTTTTCAACCTTCCAGGAGCCCTACATCACTCCAGGTAGTATAGACTGCAAGGTTACCATTTTGGGAGATGAATAAGCCACATTCCCAGGTCTCGTATCTTTACCACTAGGTGGGAAACCTCAGCCATGCAGGGAACCCCACTGACTGCAGACACCTGCCTGACCATGACTCTCAGCTTCATGAAAGCACTCACTGTTCTGCTCTAACTCAAACACACACTGCTGCTTGCTTTCAGAAAACCCACATTATTAGTCCAGTTTTGAAGGCGAAATTGCAGAAAGTTGAATCAGAAACTTTGAAAACTGCTAGCAAGACCCTGGTTTCACTTACACTAATCTATCATCATATTTCATCACCAATCTCATACCTGCTCAAAGCTCCCAGCATTGCGCCACCTCTGCCACTTCCATTAAGATATAAAACAAGGGTTAAGTGATAGATAGTATCAGTGTGGATAGCAATCTGTCGCACTCAGGAACCATTGCACTGGGAATAAAGAGAGGATTACTATACTGGTGTCAATATGATAAATTACAGTCTCTTTTTTCCTAAGGAAGAATTTCCAGTTTTTTAACCAGCACAGAAAACTCTGCCCCTGTCAACACTCTGAACATCAGAGCAGTTTCTTCTAACATCTTATTCAGTCTTTGCTAATGAAACTGCTTATTTTGGTGGATGGCTGATGTAGTTATTTATTACAGCACTCATCTTGGAACAAGCATGAACGAGGAGCCAACTGGGGAATTCAAACTGTTCCTTCCATATATTTGTTTCCAAAAAGTAAATGGGTTTTGAAAGCGCTGCCAGTTGCCCTTGCTGAAGTGACCAAAATGTTTAGGGAAAATGAGTTTTCAGTGTTTCCTCTCAACGCACAGGTCACACAATCCCACACACCAAACCCACAAAGTCTGTGGTCATATTTCTCTCCTACAGGAGTGAGTTCACAGCTGTGGCACCACACAAAGCAGGACTTGGAGGAACCTAAAGAAGTCACCTCCTGATTCATCATCCCCTCTGTCTAATATTTATACCCATGCCAGAGGTTTGCCTATAGAGTTATGGAGGAATATAAGAAGAAATCGGATGATTTACTATAAGACTACTGGGAGTCCATTACAAATCTCTTCCTTATGTTCTTCTGCTTTGGTGTAACATTTTTGTTTCTTGTCCCAGCCCTGTGAATCTTTCTGCAGGGTCACAACATGCTTTCAAATACCTTTGTCACTCTTTTCTCTAGGCCGAGCCACTTTTACCCTTTTAATCCTTCCTTTTTAGGGTGCTTTTTCTAGACTCCTGTTCACTCTTGCTGCTTTTTGCTCCACACACCTCCATGAATAGTATCCCAAACAGGAGACAGTTCTCTGGTCAATGTCTCCACAGAACCCATCTGCAAGGAGCCTTGAGAAGCTGGTGAAAGTGCCTCATGCATAGCCAGTCTCACAGTGCTTGGCATATTTTCATGATGGGAGGTTGTGCTGTAGAGGAAGGAATGTTCTCTGATATAACCAGAGATGTCCATCCAAAGCTTCAAACACCAGACAGAACAAGGCTTTGCAGTAGGGACCTGGAGGGGGAATTTTTTTCTAGTGTTTCTAGAGAGACAAGCAACTGGGTATTGCATTAGCTCCTTTAGCATGCTCCTTTGTCCGACAGCTTCCTCATCATCAAAGAAAATCATTGCTGGACTGATTCAGAGTGAGGCAACTAAAAGCAGCATCAAAGATTGAGCTAATTGATTTATTTGCATAGGTGCATAAAAAAATGGCTTTTTCTTGAAATTGCTGCCACTTCCATGAGGGAAGAGCAACTAATAGAAAAGGCTGACATGTTAGAAGGTAATTTTTGCAACTGCTTGCAACCCCAGACAATGGTATATTTGTGACTATGCAAAATAAAGATAAGATAGAAGGGAGCAGTTTCATTACTGCAGCAGCTTGATGGGGACTGCCAAGCCCTGGGACACTCCCAGGGAGTGTCCTACTGCTCTCCCAGCCCCACAGCATGCCTGCAATCTCTCTCACAATATGGTTGAAAACAGAGGTGGCTAGAGGGGAAAAAAGGGGAGTGATGGGAAAATCAAACCAATACAGCTTATTAGTAAAACCTCGATGAGCAGAAGTCCAACACAGCAAAAAATACATTGCCAGAGGACTTGTGACATACAGGAAAGAAGCACTAGCAGATCTGGCACATGCAGCTGTGTTTGCCCCTTGCTCTCTGCAGCCAAGTGATAAGTCTTCAAACAGTCCTCAGCCCTCATCCATACCAAACACGAGACCTTTGTTCTCTGCATTGTGCACGTTTAAGGACCTGAGTGTGTTCTGAGACCCTTAACTCCTGACTTTCAGATGCAGTCAACCCCTTTGCCCTTTGGGTGTTAACTTCACACTCTTTGCAAAATACAAGCACTGTTTATCTGGTCATACCCTGGGTTTAAAAAATAAGGAACTCCTGGGCAACACAGGGGGTGTTATTGCAACCCCGAACATCCCTTCTCAGCCCCTCACTTGCCCGGGGGGTAACACTCACCTCAGTAACTGGTGCAGTGGCTATTGGGTAAGGATATTTGGCAAGCTTGAAAACAGGGAAAGGAAACTAGATGAGGACATACACAGTTTTGTACTCTCAGAGACATTAAACAGTGGCTAAGAAATACCTACTTGGGCACTGAGCCCTATAAACTGTCTCCTAAAGCTTGCAAAGCTAAACATGCACTGGCAACAGACTTCTCCTCCAGCACCCCTGGGAAAGGGATGGGGAGGAGGGACACGGGGACTAATGCTGCAGGAAAAGGTGCTGGTTTACATGCAGAAAATTTGAAACGCTTTTCTTTGAAAGCTTCCCCCTTAATCCACCCATGTTCCTTCCTGAGACTTGAGAGAGCTCTGGGAAGTGCTGGAGCAGAAGATCATCCTCTTCACACGAGCAAGCTCTCCTCGCCAGCCACTACAGTCCCCCACCCCAGCTCTCCTGAACTTCCTACAAGGCATTAAAAGGCAACAGCACATAGGAGGCTTTCTCCAGCTTGCTATATTTAATGCAGGCCTCTAAGCACTCTCCTCCTTTTCCATTCCTTTAGAAGAGCCACACGGGGAATGAGAGCTGCTCCTCCTTGCTGCCATGAGCCTGAAGCCTGGGTTTGTTCACACTGCCTCCACTCTGGGGCTCCTGCCTTGGTGCATGAGAGCATACACAGGAGGAGGAAGGGAACACTTTTGTTCCTCCATCACAAGAACTGAAGGTACTAAATGTTAATACTTGGAAATCACCAACTGCCAAGAACAAGTTCCCCACCCACCCGTTCACCCTAAGCTTTGAAGTGTTTTCTTTCTAGCTTTACCTTGGCACGCTGGCCAAATAAGTCACAAGTTTCCGAAGGTCTTCCTGCCTTATTCTGTCATGATTGCTGCGGGCTGGGAAGGTCAAGACAGGACCACCTCGTTTATCACGGCCACCTGCGGAAAAGAAAGGATTGTTAGAAAATCAGGCAGGAAGCACATGTCAAAAAAACTATGTGTGCAGAATTGATAAACATAAATTACGGCACATTCAAGAGCCCATGCACTTTCTGTAGCTTTCAGGCTTGCCTCATTGAGGAAGACATGCTTGCATTTACTGGAGCTCTGAAGGGGGTGAAATGAAAAGATTAAAGCCCAAAACAAACATAAAAGTCCCAACAACAAACACAGAGACCTGCTAGTAGCATTTCTTCTGATTTTCACCTAATCCTGTCAAATCTAGTATAACTGCCAACCCAAGCACGCAATGCTAATGAAATCCTACTGTCGGGATAGTTTGAAACTAGTCAACACCAAGAAAGTGAAACTGTTTTCACTGTTACTCAGCGTACTGCATTGTTCACTGCCACATAACTTACAATGTCCTGCCAGTTAGCAGTCATATCCCCCGCTAATGCTGATGCAGTAAGATGCTCTAATCTATCGGGCAATTAATTAGGAACTGAAAATTTGATTAGGAGTTCATGCCTCCTGTGCTTTCTATTTAGAGTGTTGTTGGCAATTCGAATGTTTTTTGGTTTGTTTGGGTTTGTTGGTTTTTGTTGTTTTTTTTTCTTTCTGGAACTTTCCTGTCTTAAAATTCACTCCTTTTAAACTGCCAGTGTCTGGCACTTCATCTTTTACAGCAAAAGGCTCAACCATAAACAAATGACTCTACCCTCAATTACACAATCGCAAATACAGGCATGAATACAATCTATTCTACAGCACCTCGTTTTATTCCCAGCTGTGAATAAAGTTTAATAAGCTTGAAACAAATCCAGTGCCTCACTTAACGTTTAGTTCTTTCTTCTCATCACAGGATTTTTTCAGGAACTGTGTGTTGTTAGATACACGTTTGTATTGTTATCTAGGAAAAAAGTCATAGCAAAACTACAGTTCAAAAAGCTAACACAGAACTGCAAGGTCCTTGCAATTTAGCTGTAAAAATGCAGATGAGTTTGTGCTCTTCAGTGGAAAGCATAAAACCTTTAACAGAAATATCACTTCTGAGAATGGAAAACAGTGTCCTTCTCTGAACTAATTAACCTGGCCAATAAGAAGAAAAAGCTACACAGGGATATACAAATCTCCAGTACTGATCCAGACTGCATTTTATCATGCAGAACATAGGACTCCCATGCTCTGTGGGGCCATGACTTCTGTATGGGTCCTAAAAAACAAACACCTAATTCAGTAGGAAGAGTCCTAAAAGGCTCTGCTGCAAGAGCAGGATCAATATGAGAGCACATGTGTACTTGGAAAAACAGTATCCTGGATCACCACAGGACAAAGAATTGCTCTGGGCAGAATTTAGATCAGGAGTCAAGGAACTGCTTCATACGGCACGAGTTCCTGCAGGTGGACAAGCCAGAGACCAAACTAAGGAGATATATGCATGTACTCCCAAGGTACAGGTTTTCCAGCTGGCCCTGCTTGCAGAACAGAGATAACACGCGCTGATCCAGCTCCCATCTGACAACATACCCCTTGTCCATTTTATTCTGAAACTGTCCATTCAGTTGATGCCATGATAGGTAGAAGATCACCTTCTAGCACAAACCGTCTGCGTCTCCACACAACCAGAGTTATAGAGAAGATGCTAAAAGTAGCCAAGTTATTACTATAGGTAATTTTTTTTTTTACATCCTGTCAACATCCAGACACAGCTACAGGTTGGGTATAGAAGAGATTCAGAGCCCTGAGGAGAAGGACTTGGGGGTGGGTGTTGGTTGACGAAAAAATGAACATGAGCCGGCAGTGTGCTCTTGCAGCCCAGAAAGCCAACCATATCCTGGGCTGCATCAAAAGGAGCGTGACCA
>JAOEHY010050621.1:0-16428 GCA_025447955.1 Psilopsiagon aurifrons
CACCGCCGCCGCCCTCCTCCATCCCCGGCGGAGAGAGGTTACCTCAGCGCCGCACAATGGGGGCCGCCTCGCGTCGGCGCGCGCGCGCCAGGGCCGCCGGACGCTGAAGCAAGCGCCGCCATGTCGGGTGAGGGCAGCGGCGCTGAGGAGAGCGAGGGGAAGGCCCCGGGCTGCCCGCACTCCCTGCCCGCGCGGTGCCCGCACTAAAGATGGCCGCCGCGGCGTCGGGAGTGGGGCGCGGACCGACGGAGGCGGGAAGGAGGAGCGGGGCCATGGCGGCGCTGAGGGGAGCCCCGGGCGGCGGCGGCGGCCGGGGGAGGGCTCCGGAGCGCTGCGGGGACCCGAGCGGCCGAGGCGGAGCGGTTGGAAGTGTAAAACTGGTGCAGCATGGTAACGGTCTCATGCAGAGGTGAAGGCTGTGTTCTCTATAGAAGTTTAAAGTATTAAAGTGAACATTTATGTTTCCAACCAAAGTAATATTTACCTCACACTCCATAACTAGAAAAGAAGCTTAAAACGGTACAAAATCTTATGATTCTAAACGCAGCTGGACATCGGAGGTGTTCACAGAGCTGTTCGATTTCAAGTGCTCAGTATTTAAGCCACAAGCAGAAGCCCCCCACCATGCTGCTCCTCAGCTTGGGGGAGGGTTTATGCTGGAAAACCACGGGGTGTGTGGATTTAGGGAGTTATTTTGGGCACATTCCAAATGAGGGAAGAGTCTGCTGGTTACTGGAGCACCCCACGGATGTTTTTACTTGTATGCGAAAGCAGTACACAGTGCAGGGAAATGCCTTCTAGGGAACTGCTAGGCAGTGCTTCCCAAAGGACAGCTTCCCAAATCGCATTCCCAGTGCGGTGTCACACCGCACTGCTGTTAACAAACAGCTGGAGGGATTGAATGTACATCCTGGGAACAAGGACCTCCCAGGGGCTCCAGATTTACCACAGCATCATAGAAGAGGGAGCATCTTTGGTTCCTGGCCTGCATCCCCACAGCAGGAGCACGTTGAGGGAGAGGATCCTCTCCTTTACTGCAGTCTGATGAGAAGTACCCGAAAGCCAAACCAAATGAAGACAGGGATACGAATGCTTCCCATCAATACGTCAAACTAATTACCTTCAACATTCTTGACACTGAATGACTTGCACTCATTAACTCAAGACTGCTCCACAGGCACTTCACGCAGAAGCAGAATTCGGCTTCAAGATCCTGTTTGGAGCTCCATAGACCAGTGCTGGAATGGCTGCTAGGTCATGACCAAGTGGTAAATTCAGCAGCAACAGGGCAAATCTTTACACTGGGGGAAAAACTGTGCTGACAAGTGCAATTACTATTTCTACAATAGAAAGGGATTGATTAAGAAAGAATACAAGAGGATTCTCTATCCAAACCCTGCTCAATACAGAGGCTGAAGGACCAAGCTCATGCATTAACTTAGATATGATGAACCAGAAGCAGCAGTGATGACAGCTCATAAAAAAACTGGCAAACATAAGATGGAATGACTTTTACCAAAAGGTGTTGAGAGGATAGGATGTTAAATGAAGATACAGGATTACCTACGATAAAATTGATCACTTGGGATCACTGCTGAAGGCTAAATTCCAATCACCGATGTCAAGTGGCTCTTAAGACCAACTCCCAGCCTGCTGGTAGGGTACCACATGGTGGGGTACAGCCCCACTCACCTTGCTGAAAGAACACATCCCAGGGCAGGACTGAGTACCAACACTGACTGACTGAGATGCTCTGCAGGAACAGATTCTCACCAATTAATCAGTTAATCACCTGAATATTATGTGTTTTATCTACAAATGGAATTTATCACCTGTTGGTACATGGCATTTAACTCAATCAAATATGTTATTTCTAAGAAAGCACTGATGGACTTGCATGAGTTCTTTCAATTAATTTTATTGAGTAGCCAAATCTGATAAATTAGCACAGATAAAATAAGCATTTGCATGTGTTACAAATGACTTTTTACAGGAATAAAACAGTGAAAATTACAAACTGTAAAAAGGAGGACAAGTAAATCCTGTCTCAGATTCAGAAGGGGGAAGATTTATCACTTCATATTGAAGATCATATGTTTGAGTTCAGAAAACAAAGATTTCATATTACAATATTATACACTACTTTACAAAATTAAATTTACTATAAGGTTTACATCCATAATAGTAAACAGAACCTTAAAATCACATTTAATGGTCCCCTTACTTGACAGCCATTCTGTACGTTTGATTAAATTCTGTTAAGAAGTTAATGCTAAATAAAAGTGAATCATTCTAATTATTGCAACACAGTCTATGTGGACTCAGACTCAAATAGTTTAAATTAAAAACGAGAATGAAAGCAAAGTAAAATGGATGGTAACAATGTTGGCTGAACACTAATGTGTCAAATAGAGAGAGTTCAACAAAAAGAGTCTTCAACTAGAAAAATAGAGACCATTTGCAGGGGTCGAGTTGTCGTGCTCAGATCTAAGCACCAGAGCCACTCTCGCCCGTTTTGGCAGTTCATCTTCAGTGTCCTTATTTTTCAGTTGTAGGTAAAAGTGACAAATCCTAAGTAGTTTCTGTGTTCATCTGTCCTGTACTGCCCCTACAGCAATACAGGGTGATCCCAGCAGGTTTTCCCACTGATAGGGAAAACCTCACAAAGCTCAACACTGAATTCCTTCCAAAGCAAAGAGGACTCCAAGATTTGACTCTTATCACGTTTTGCTCTGTAAAACTCAGGGACTCTAATTCAAAGCTGTTAATTGCCACAAAGATTGACATCTTTAGCCATTAGTCTGGTGTACATAAAGCAATGAAGCCATCTCCAACATTTATGTTGTAAAAAAAAGGATATAGTAGCAAAATACAGTCATAGTAAGAGACACTTTCGGGGACTGTTAAGATGCAAGGATGTTTTTCAACATCTGACTGATAATATACCCAAAACCACAAGTTTAAGTCATAACCTACGCAAATGCATAGCTTCCATTTAAGATGTAAATGAAGAGACCCCTTTCCCCCAAGAAAAAAGTTGAATCAGACTGTGAAAACTTAAAAACCTCTTCACTATGACTTAGAAACTGTGCAATTCTCTGACAAGCTGTTCAAGTAAATATACTCTGTTTGAAGGGAGAGAGCAGGCAGGGAAGCTTCAATTGACTCTCTAATAGTCTTTTCATACTATTTTAGACATTGCTCTGAAATTCAGCTTCTTGTGCTCAAGCGACAAGAACAACTTCCCTCAAGAAACTCCCCTGAAGTAAGGCAACTCCTGACAACCATGCAGCTACAGCCTGAAATGGCAGCAAATGATTACCTACGATGTCCTTGGACATCTGCATCACAAATTTAACTAACCTCATCACAGTGCATGTCTGACCAGACACAAGCAGTTTACCTGTTCAAGTTACTTGCCCCAGGAACTGGGTTTTGCAAGTCCTTTATCACAAATGAAAAAGCAAACCAAGATTTTTCCATATGAAACACTTCCACAGGCACTGGGATACAGTAACAAATACTCTTTATGTTGGTAGCTATATGTGACAGCTTAATCTCCACCACAGGACAATGATCAATGCACTCTTTAAATGATCTAAGTATTTCTGTATATAAATTTTCACTTCAAGGCCAATGTCACCTTCCCTCTGCAGCTCTGGCAGAGAACTGAGAGTATATTTAAAGCTCTTATTTGGTGCACCCTGGCTTTGGACCTGGGCTTATTATACAGCTGCTGTAAACCAAAAATGAACGGAAAACTTCAAGCGTGCCTCAAACCCCCACCTAATCTGCAATGTAAAGTATTTTTGTCTTTGGAGAAAGAATGTCTTCTTGAATTTTAACCTCAGGATATTCAATGCGGTCTCAAACACTGAAGTGCTGTCACACAAACTCGCTTCAGAAACGCACTAGATTTTAGGTGCTAAACATTCAGTTAATGTAAACAAGAGCCGAAAGTCTACTAAACGTAAGCCAAAGAGCCTGAGAGAACCTTCCTTGCCCTTCCCCTCCCACCCATTTGCAAACTGAAATGACAACTATTCCTTTCACTGGAGAAAAACAACGTCTGCCATCTAAGTCTACTTTTGCTGATGTCTCAGCCACTGACATTAGAATGTTCTCATATAGAACTCACTCCTCCCCGCTCTTTTTAATTCAAATACTGACTTATTAAAAGCTTTATCAAACTCAGCCATCATGTCCAGGTTAAGCTCACCTCTAGTCCTGTCAGCCACAATCCCTGGATTCTACACTTCACAAGTATTTGTTCGTTTCACAATGAACAGTTGTTCATTGCTACTTTAAGTTTGAACATTGAGATGCTCTGTCTGCAATCACTGGATGCTCTTAAAACAATTTCCCTGCAAATCATGATCGGAATTGTGAGGTTTTTTATCTAGCAGCAAAAAAAAAAAAAGAACAAGAAAAAGGCAAAGAGTTACAGAAATATACATTCTGAACAACAAAGAACTCTTTATTTTACAAAATGTATTTCACCTTTTCACTATTGCCTTTGTAAATATACTTCATGCTGCAACTACTTACAGTAAAAACATGATTTGCAGCAAATTAAAGGTGCTTAACCAGTTCCAACAGTTTGATTTTCTTTCTTTTAGGGTACAATATTATGTAATAGCACGTTTGATTCTCAGATGTGGTCCTTTATTTGCTTTAGTTCGTTGAAATCACAGTGAGAACTTCTCATCAACTGCCTCAGGCCACAGATTTAATGAAGATATTACAAGCACAATCGTTCTTTACTGCAAAACCTTTCCTTAAAGAAGTGAGCCAAAGGCTACTGTTTCATTTATTCACTTGCTGCTGTATATGAAGGAGGAATTCATAGTATGATAAGGCTGATTCTGTTCTGTCTTCAATCATATTTTGCAGGAAACTTGCTTTCAATGGACTGTCATCCCTTAAAAATGAAAATATGAGTGTTTGAGTGAAATAAACATTTGCCAAGACTGCCAGTGCAACGCGTTCATAAAGTTACAGCTCAAGTGGCAAAGCTATTTCAAGAGCTTAAGGACATATGAAGTGAGGATCTCAAATAACCCTTGTCATTAATCCTAACAAGTGCACTCATCAGCATTCTCTTCATTATCTGACATTAACTCAAGACTGTTCTGTGACATTTAGTCTTTTTTAGTCTGTGGCAATTCTAATTGGAGTCAACTTAGAACAAGTCATGTCCGTTGTAAAATCTGTTAGGCACAGCATGCACCACTTCAGACTTCTGTTAAGAAAGTCCAGTGTATGATACTGAAATATGTATTAAGAGATCCCTAAAGAAGCAAAAATACTGTTCAAAAATACTTACTTTACTATATATAGTATAGGGAAGAAAGGTCTCTGTTCTCTCAGCCAAGAAACGAAAGCTATTGTTCTGGTGGATTCTGCAGTGTCAAGTTCTGGGAGATGTGTCTAAGAGGCAAAGGAATCATTAATACATAGAGGACAGTTTTCAGAACAGCGAAAGGACTCTATCCTTACTGAGTATAAAGGAAACCCAGACAGATATATTTTGCCTAGTCTCAGTTGAAAGGGCTTGAGACAGTCACTGCACTAAACTAATACAGCAATATAGTAAATAGCAATTAGCTGTCAGAAGACTGATGACTGAGCTGTGATCAATACCTATTGCAGAAACCAAAGGATTTCCCACTCACCCACTGTGCTTACTATTGGCAAGTATTCTCAGTCTGCTCCCACAGGTCTGAGAAACTTACTCACTGCCAGCCTCTTCTTACTGTGCTTTCCTGGGAATAGCTATAAAGGCTTAGCCTGGAGAAACTCCAAGAGAGGCAACAAAAATGATTTATTTCCCTGAATCTGGATTTATAGTGAATAATAACTAAAGGGCTAATATTTGAATAGTGGTATTGAAGTTCTCATGAAAATAATACTTTGGTAGCACTGTAGCCCTGAAGTACAGCAAGGCAAGCACATACCATGTTCTGCGGTATCGAGCCATAATTGGGAACTCCAAGGACTTGGCTGATAAAGCTCTGCCCACAGTTCTTCCCAATCCACAGAAACATTACCTGAAAGATACCCAGCAATAACATTAATGACATTAATCCAACATAAAACCACAGCTCAGCAGTCTCCTCCACATTATGACTTCTCAGAAAGACCATGTCAAGTAAATCTGGGTACCTTTTAAAATCCCCACCACCACCCAACTTACAGAGCCAGCATCCATAAGGTAAGCACCATCCCTGCTCAACTTCTCCACTGACAGCTGGAGAAGGGGTGGCTGAGGTATAGTTCTGTCGTTTATGTTAAGAGCCCCCTGAAGGAACAGGCAAAAAGAAAAACAGTGGTTCACATCTGAGGCACTGAAACAGGCATGAGAACAGAAGGTTAAATAAGAATAGGAAGTGTCACACTGAACACTGAAGCTGGACCCTTTTTCTCAGTTCAAGTCGTACTTGGAGTGCACCATTTACTAGTGAATCTCTTCATGTTTTATTCAGAGAGGGTGTACTTAAGATTATTAAATTTTAGGACAGGAATATCAGATTTGGTTTGCACAAAAGATGGGATTTCTAAAATTATTCAGGCTCTTACATTCACGGTTCACAGAGCAACTTTGACATTTTACAACGAAGGAAGCCACAGAGGGACAAAAGCACGTTATACTGTCTATATGTACATGTGATTTATAGTGAAAAGATAATGACACAGGGCAAAAAGTGGAATAATTTAGAATAAACCTTCCCCATCCATCCATAGCCAGAGCACAGCCTCTCTCCAGAATTCATCACTCCAGTCCCAAATAACAAGTAACTCTGGGATCAGACAAACAGACCGATACTCACCTCATCTGTGAGGTTATCGACTCTGTACAGGCTGGGATGTGTCATGAGCATGAGGTAAACAAGAGGCTGGTTCTTCACTTGACACATGGTAAAAATGCGTTCATCTAAACGTGTGCTCGTCCCGGTTTGAAATGCTTTCTGCAAACAATCAGGCATTTCATTTTACCATTAAAGCAAAGTGATATAAGCAGAATTTAACACACCCTCTATTGATCATATATAACTTAAGCCGTAGAGATGAGCCGTAAGTATTTTTTCCTGGTTATGGTACTTTAGGACTGCTATTTTACTTCTCTATCATTCTTTCAAGTGTTTCACAGATCATACAAGCCTCCCTATTCCTATTGCTGGGTTCTAGAACTACCATGACCTCGCACCATCAATCCCTTCTAGTGAGCACTACAGCTGAGATAAAAGCATCTCAAAATGCATCTCTTCTAACACGCACCTCAAAAATGCTACTTGATGGAATTTAGAAGAATAAATATTGGAGCAGTTTACTGTTGGATTCTATGTATGGAATCTTTGGTAATTCTGGATTTACAATAGAGATCCTACATGCTGGGACAAAAACCCCCCAAACAGCTACACCTGAAAAAAGGGCTCGCTCCTGCCTCTCCACTGGGTCAAACACTTCTACATGAAAACGTTCAAATGTCAGTATGAACATGCTGCTTAATTCCTCATCAAGGGGCATGAATCAGAAAACTCTCTCTAGATCAGGAAGATCTGGATCAGCCAGCTTGTCCAACACTGAGAATGACCTCAGATATCAGTTCAGGGAAATCCAGTCAAAAACTACTTACATTGAGCAAATATTGTAAGCCAAATGTAAGCCAAAAAAAGCTTTAAACCTTTGGCAAGAACAGCCCGCCAGCTCTCTTGATACCCACACTGAACTGCTGTGTGGATCTACATTGCCAGAAATGCAGAATATTACTGCAAACACACACTACCAGTGCCACATTCCATAGCCTGGTCAGAGTCTTTAAGTTTCCCATTCCCTTGCTTAAAACATTTATACCATTGATTTTATGCATATTTCTGAACTCCTGCTTCTCAACTATATCACTCCATAACGGTAATCTTTAAACATCTCTATCCCCTATTGCCCTCTGCAGGTAAGAGAAGGCCCATCCATTACCCTGTTGTATTTATTTACTCCATAAAAATCTTCAAATCCCTCTATTTTCATAACATAAGAGACTCCAAGGTAAAAACACATGTTCACCACCTGTAAAATCGTAAGTTATCTACCCAGGCCTGAGAAACAATTAAATAGGCTTTGTTCTACCATTGACCTTTCAAGTCACTAAATTCTGGGGTGCAGAGAAATGGAACTGTTATCTTGAGAAAGGCTGGTTCTGTTAAATGATCTAAACCAAGCAACTTCCTGATTTTGAGTCCTAAATATACTGAAAGAGAAGAGAGATGCTATTCTGTACATCGAAGAAACATCCCTTTACTTCAGGTTGACATGCCAAACAATCCTCCTCTTGCACAGCTTCCTTTTCACTCTTACCTGTTTCAAGAGTGCCAGTACATAAAGTGGGAAGAGCCGTAGCGAGGAGGGGGCTGTAAGACCAGGTTGTTGAATGCTCAGGACTGCGGAGCGATAAGCAGCTAAAGAGTCTATCACTGCATTGACCAGAGCATCCCGAGCATCGCTCAATGTAGCGGAGACTGACCGGTCCACAGCTAAAAACAGAGTACAGAGCTCACATAAGAGGCTTTCCTCCCTTGGTAGGAATACAGTCACATGTGTTATCTCTTCTCATTAACATGTACCTCCATGCATCTTAATAAGCTATCTAGGAAGTCAAGACAAGTGATTCAGAAAAAGCCAGGGATGATGCATCAGACTAAGTTAAGGTGACTACATACATCGATACTGACACCTTACCTAAGCCTAGCATTAAAACCCTCTTAGGTTTGCAACTTAGAAAGCACTCTTGGAAAGAGAGAATCTTTTCTTCTAACATTACTTCCCAGAAGATTACTGCTCACAGCTTTAGGGATATCATCCCTACATATCCAAACATGCTTACCCATATTGGCTAACAGCCCCGTGATGGCCTGTACATCTGCCCCTAGGTAGACATCGCTCAGTGTTGTTACAACAGGTAAGCACATAGTGTGGACACGAATTCTTCTTTCCCCTGTAAGAAAAGACAACTGTAGTCTCCACACACCATGTTTGTTTTATGAAACAACAGAACAAATGCCAGTGATTACGCAGTAGCAACAAAACCCTGAGATTTAATCTAATTTATCATACAAGTGGTGAACCAGGCCATTTCCAGTACCTTCTAAACCAGTTATTTCTCAGTTTCTGGGTTAACTCTCCCTATTTTCAGACTAGAAGTCTCCCGAGAAACTTCCTGGTCTGGAAGAAGCAATAACATCACCAACATGTTGGAACACATCACAGCTGCGATCTTGATATTAGATAAAATAGTAGATGTAACTTACTGCCACTGAATTGCAGCTGATAAACAGACACAAAGAGACTCATCTGAGTACTGTACTGCTGATGCAGCTAACACTACCTGTGCATCTTACCTTTGCTGGATGTGTACAGGAGAGCTGACTGAAAGGAAACAACCTGCATATCAGCAAGGCTCTCTTCTACTGACATTTGCACAGCGTATCCTGCATCTGGGTTCACGTTTGGTAATGACAACAAGTCTGTAGATCGTACAAAGAAGTTCCCATGGAAAGTGTGAATGGAGAGACCTACAAGATAAGCATTGTACTGAGTCAATTTTATGTTCATAGTTGTGAAGTACAGACACCATTTACACAGCTGCCATAGATGGCTCAGTATCAGAACATTAAGATCCTTCTCAACGAAATAAAGTATCTTCAGGAAAGGTAAATATCCCAGACAAGACAACTAATCCATAGAATCCACAAAGCCTAGCAGAAAGCAGGCATTTGGAAGTCAAATCAATGTAGGATAGTAGGAAGTCCCTAGACTATAAAAGAACTCCCTTGTTGAAACAGCAGTCCAACAAAATCTCCAGTTTTAATCACTGTAAATTGGAACTTGGATGCCAGTAAAGATGCTGCAAATACAGTCTTCAATAACTGGTCTGATTCCTGGTACTGAAATACTCATCAAAACACTCCCAAGTAACAGCAAATGCTTCTTTCCTCTCTCTCCCCTCCCCAGTCCAAAAAAAGCTGTGTTCAAACCTTTGGTGCATCTTATCCTCATGACAGCCTCAAACCCGATCTTTCTAGTTAAATACCGCTTCAGTTCCTTTTGCAGCTTCTCCACCTGAACAGGGTTGTGTTTATGGTGGTAAGACTGGTAGTAGTAGACACTACCTGCAGAATACCTTGATATACAACCTGAAACAAAACCGGCACACATTGGCAGAGGGCAGGCAGTCGGTGCTGTGCTTTTTAAACATACCAATTGAATGCAACACTCCCTTTAATTATTAAACCATTCACACCCACAAATAACTTTTACATAGTTACAGGCCTGCTTTCAAAGACAGGTCCGTGTAACACAACTATAGGTATTAAAGGAGTTTCAGGTACGATATAATTTTCCATTGACCTGAAATTACAGGTACATTATCACTTGAAAGTTGGGTTAAATGGAGGAAAGAAAATTCAAATGCTAATGAAAGCTACTCTAAAGATGTTTGCACTGACGGTTCAAAGGCACGAAAGGAGGAAAGTATTTCAGCCACTTACACCAGGATCACAAGAATCCTGACTCACTAAGGGAGGATATGAACAGCTAGGTTGAATCGGGAAAGATTGAAGGATTACATTCTATTCACTATCACTGCTCATCAAAGATTAATTTGCGTCTTATCACATTAGATTAATTCAAATCAGGTTCATGTACTAAATATTAATGTAGATGCTATGTCTTTACCAAAAGTGCAAGAGTTACTCACCCCAGAACAGCTTAAACATGACTTACCCAGAGAAGCCAAGTCCGAATATTGCCCACTAAGAAGAAATAAATCCACTGCAACCTGCTGCCCTGAGCAGTCCAAGGCTAACTTCTTGTAAAAATCAGTTGATGGCGTCAGATGTATATCCTGTTAATACAATGGGGTATTACAAAACACAAAGGAAATTCAAAGAGATTATCACATTTACTGACTCTTTTCAAGGACAGGAATAATTGATTCTCCATCACTGGTTACAATGATAGCATTAAAAAAATCCAATCATTAACCCATGTTTACAGTGCTTGGGTTTGGTTATTTTTGTTCTTTCCACTTCTTCAACAGAGGAAGGTTAGCACAACAAGAGAACCACAACATTAACCCAGAACAGACAATTCCAGAACCACCTACACATACAGAAGAGGGCAATCATTTCTCAACCCTTTTGCTTCCCTCACCTTTGCAGTTGCTCTTTGGTTTGGCTCTTCTCGTGACTTCAGCGCCCCCATTCCCACAGATGGAAGCTGTGTCTGGAAGACAGAGATTCTACCTCCAGTAGGGGACATCAGTTTAAAGGCAGCCTGTAATGCAGGCCCCAGGGCACTCTGAGTTTCCAGGGACTTGGTAAACATCTGTGGCAAGGCCTTCAACAGATCTTGAATTAGCTACAATTGAGAAGACAAAAGCATTAAGACCAGGAACCTTTGGAGTTTTCTTTCTTCATAAAGCTGACTGCTGAACATGCAACAACATGTATTAACACATCTAATATTAAGGTAGTGAAGAAAAAGCCCTAGCAGAAGTCAAGTACTGTCTTGTCTCAGGGTAGCAAAAGTTTACAGTCACACAGATAAAAGACCTCTTTTTTCCACCTCAAACTCTGCATTTAAACTGTGGGCGTTTAAGTGCATTAAGTAACACAGAAATTATAGAGCATATCCCAAACTATGTGACAGTCACTAAAGTTCTTACCTCTTTATTTTCATTTAAATTTACTAATAAGTTTTCTGGCATTGGGATAAATACATCTGGAAGGGGACAAAAAAAAAGAAATAGTTACTTTTAAAAACACATAAACTTCCCCCAGTTCTATTTGCCAACCATTATACCTCTTGAAAAAAGAATACAGTATCAGTGTGCAAACCCATTTAAAGATCACTAGGTAGATTTCTTCCTTTCCCATAGGGAAACTCTAACCCTGTTAGATTAGCAGTTGATGGGGGTGAAGCATAATCAAGATTATTAAGTGAAAATGCACAGCAAAGACTTTAGAGTATTCATTCGTCCTTACCCTGTAACATACAGTGAGAGGTGACTTGAAATCAAAGGCAGAGGAACAAGCACGAAGCATCACTCACCACAGAATCTATAGCTATTTACCAAGCATCAGTATTTGGGGGATCACAAGAGAAATCCAGATAACCGTACACATTAAAGTGGAGGTTAGAAGGCTGTCTTCATGTTTTAAGTCAAGAACAGCCACAGCATTCTCGCACATCAGGGGCTTCATAAACACACAACAAACACACGCTACTTGTAAAACCATTACTGGAAAGCCTAATGAGCTGGTCTAGAAGCTTCCACCAGGTATAATTTTTAAGGGCTGTCAAACCCAGCGGCATCAGTAGATACAAAGCCCAGGATTTATTTCTGCATACCTTCAATATCTGAAACTATCAGCATCTGAGGCTGAGAGAGACCTTCCTGAAGACTGTAGAAATGGATTGTGCTGTCAAACGTTATGAAGCCTATTTTCGTTCTAGTGTTCCCAGGAAGCCTGAAAATGAGACATATGGTGTTCAGCAAGATGGAATTTCATTTCTGCAGGCATGCTGCTTCTGAACCATCCACTGCACCTCTCCATGGTCGTTACCAAGTAGTTAGCTTTACAGCTACACTGCAACAGCTTGACTCAGGCAGTCTGGAGCAGAAAAGGAGCTCGTAGTAGAGTTGCTTAGCAGACACTCAAGAATTTTTTAGGAGGGTAATAGGAAATGGAAGAAAAGGAAGAAACAAGCTGCAAAATGCGAAGCAGCATTTAGATGAGCTCAAACAGCACGTTTTATTAAACGTGTATTAGATGCATGCTTTCCTTTCAGCAGATCCTTACCTAAATTTCAGCTTTTAAAAAATACATTCTAAAGACATCATAAATGTTATATTTATTCCTTTGGGGGACTGGTGAAGCAAAGAGCCAGACTGAGAAATTGAGAAAAGCCTCAGAATTACCTTTTATATCAGTGCAGCCGTGATGGGAAAAAGACTGTGGCTTTACACTACGTTTTAATACAACACTGACCATTGCTAGCCAATCTAGGAAATTTCTCTTCTAGATAGGCAGGACAGGCACATTGATGCCTATCACAAGCGTCATCAGAGGAGCAAAAATAGATTCTAAGATACTTACAAGTCAAGATTGTCTAACAACGTCTGGCAGACTGTATTCAAGTATCCTGTCTCTACTGCATTATGAGAGACATCAAACACAAAGAGGTACACAGGTGGCTGAGGTGGACGTAGCTGAGGAAAGAAAAGATTACCTTCAATTTTCAAAACTACATTTATTACATGGGGTTTATTTATTCCACTGCGAGTTTCAACTCTATTATGACAGTGCACAGATGATAGTTACAACTTCTGAATGCACTTGTCTCTTATTGGGTAATCTAGAAGTACAATTTTCGTCCGTAAGACCCCAAATGCATTCTAAATATAGAAGAGCTTTGATATCAGAATTGTTTAAAAAAGAACTTTCTGAAGTGCTTTCCAAGAGTTCTCAGATACACTCCTTGAGGCAGGAACTGCTCCACTGAGCTGGAAAGCACTGTCTATTACAAGGCTTTTTCCGGCTTCCCTTTGGAAACAAAAGAGGACAATTAGAAGTAAATAAAACCTTACCATGTATTCAGATGGAGCCATGAACTCAATAGTAGCATTCTGGACTTCAGGTCTTTTATGAGGTTCTCCGTAAACTCTTGTCACAGGATTATACATGAATTCCTCAGGAACTATGCAGATAAGGTTAGATATTACTTCACACCAGTATTAGCTGGGCTGCATTTTAAAGCAAATACATCAACTCTCCTCTGTGCCTGTTGGGCAATGCTTCTTGGAGAACTATGCTAGGCAGGGCAGCTACTTTGTCAGCTGCTAGGGTGGGAAACCACTTCAGACTTACTGTGCTTCATCAGTGACACCCTGTCTTTGCCCATGGGAAGCATTTCTCATGCCTTACAGCCTCAACTGACAACACCCGCTCATAATCATGGCCAACAATATTACAGTCTCAAAGGCCAAGGTGGGCAGGGCTCACCTTTAACCATTCAAAGCAACAAGCACATTTAATACCTACCATCATTCACTCTATAGCACAGATTGCATTTCCATCTCCTTTGGTCCAGAAAGCTGACAAAAGGGTTAATATACGTCCGGCAGGAACGGCATCTCACAATAGTACTTGAAGTGACCACTGGCAGTTGCTGGAAAAGAAAAGCTTCCTGTTTTAAGGCATTACCACACTGCAGCTATTCATCTACAATCACATTATCTACACTGTGCTTCTTGCTTAGCTAGCCCAAGCAGACTCGTTGAAGAAAGGGATTTCTGCAACCTCACAGCATCCCTACAATTCCTCAATAAGACAGGCTGGCACTGAGCTCTAACCTATTCAACCGAGCAGGTTCTCTTTTCAAGCCTCTCAAGTCTTGAGTTTTATACTGATGGCTTAAGACCAAGTCTTACACCCAATAAAGATCAAAAAACCAGGAAAAAATATCCCACATAATTGAAAAATTATCCAAATTGCGGAAAATAACGATGTTTAGAAGAGGCACTGCTAAATTCACAGAGTCTCCTGGCTATCTGAGGACATCCAAACCCTTTTCACTCTGTTAACTCTTAATCAGGTTTAGCATTAGTACTAGGTTTGGTACAGGAAATCAATAACTACAACTGCTATGTGACAAGATAAAGCTATCTAAGCAATTAGATGCGCTGCCTTGTGTCACAGTCCCAGTGCTGTGCTGGCTCTAAAGCTGACGGGGTTTTTGATTAAGTGAGGCTTCAAGGTTTAAAACTGGTAGGGAGAAAAATCCAGAAACATGACAATGATCCAACTTGAGCAGGGAAATGTCCATCACCAAGGGAATTTTTCTGGGCCGCACTTGCCCTTCTTTCACAATTCACTGTCCAGCTCTGGACTCTAGGGAAGGCACAGTTGAGATTTCAGCATTTCAAGGTTGGAATATTTGTCATACCGATAAGTCTTTGAAAGGATGAAGCAGGAGCCCCAAAGGAAGTTTGGCTTTATTCAGTAAGGCCTGCGTTTGAGGAATGTTAGTCAGGGTACAGCGGAACAACCTACACGGAGGACAAAGCGTTATTTTTAGAGGCTTTCAGATACTAAAAATGATGACTTCAGTAGCACAGAGCATCCTTTATCTTTTCCTAGAGCTGGTGATGGTGAATTTCCACCTTCTCCAGCTGTCAGATCATTCCAGTTTAATCTTAGCTTGACCCACAGTATGCACTTTGAGTTCTTACTTTATACACACACTCTAGACAGAGCTGTCAGTCACTCGAGTCAAAGTTAAGCTGAACAATATTCAAAGTTACACCAAACCCTTACATACTGTGTTATTTTGGGATACCAGTCTAAGGTGGCCTTACAGGCAGATCTGAACCAGCAAAGTTGAAAAGACTGTCTTAAAACTTAACAACTACACACAGAAACTTCAGAACTCAGTCTTTTCCACAAGTGCAGATGTGCACAGCGCCTTTGCAGCTCCTGTTCAGCTTGTTTATATGAGCAACTTCACAAAGATGCTGTTATTTCCTTTATCAACTATAGAAGGCCTTGCAAAGCAGGAACACCAGGTTATACACAGCTTGGCTGGTCTCCTCAGAGAGATTACTTGAATAAGCAACTGCCAGTGTCTTGTTTGACATTCCACTTACTCCATCGTTTGAAAGGTTACTATTAATACAGAGGTTTCTGCATTGTCAATCTGTGGTATGCCTCACTCAAATGAGTTAACTCCTATTACATCTTTTCTGAGTCACGCTTATTGCCAGCTATATTGTGACTATATCACCTATTTAATAGGTGCTATATCACCTATTAAAGGTACATTTTTTGTAACGTATCTATCACTGTCCTGCAAAACCCATATTTTAACTCATACCTTCTACACACAATTTTCTGTCACAGTTTAAGCCATTTACCACCTTTATCTTAACACAGTGAAGCTCATTTTCAGTGTTTTCTACTCAAAGAGTTATGTCTACAAATAGGAATTTATACTTCTATTTCAATGAATTATAGCAAATGGATAATCTTACTCAGGATTACAGTTGAGCTTCTGGATGTCCTCATGCAAGTTTGGGACTGGAGCTTTCAAGATGGTTGTTGGAAGAATATTTCTTTCTTGAAGAAGATTCACAGGTCTTAATCCTTCTTGCTGTAGATTCAGGGCACCCATAGATGCACTTAGGTGATTAGTGCCCAGGGCAGGCTAGAGCCAAAGAGAATTTGCAATGTTAACACCAACTCTTTAACCAATGGAATGGTTTGTGCTGGGACCTTAAAGCTCCTCCAGTTCCAGTCCCTGCCACGGGCAGGGACCCCTTCCACTGGAGCAGGGTGCTCCAAGCCCCTGTGTCCAACCTGGCCTTGAGCACTG
>JAOEHY010050623.1:0-19089 GCA_025447955.1 Psilopsiagon aurifrons
TTCAAAGTCACTTCCTTTCTTTACATAAACTTCTCTCCTTTGCAGCACTTTCTCTGAGAAGGGAGCCCCTCTCAGCACAGGAAGAGGCTATGTAGGCCAAGAGGCTCTTCACAAGGCAGATGTTGTCGGAGTATGGGAACAAGACAGGTAGAACAGTCTTTGAAATGCAGGTTAATTGCTGAACTCACCTGTCCTGATCACTGTGTGTTCTCTATCATCCAAGCAATCAAGTGTTGTTTATCAAAAGGAGACATAAGAATATGGGAATAGAAACTGCAAATATACAGGAATAGAAGCTAAGGAGAGAAACATGCCAGAGATGAGCTTAAAATGACAAGAGGGGCCATTACCATGATCTGCAGGTGTATAAACACTGTCCTGCAAAGTTACATGTGTATGGAGGCTGTTAAGGGGAAAGGGAGAAAGCACAAAATAGTTGGCAACTTAGAATGAATTCACACTCAATGAAAATAAAACGTAAATTGCCATTTATTCAGGAATTGCTGTGATCACAAGTCCTATGGGCCCAGGTGGTCATGGCGCCATCAAGAGGAGGGTGTGAAGGGGTTTGTGGCAGCAACTGCTGCAGATGCAAGTGGTCCATTGGGAAAGCTGCTGGAAACAGGAGCAGAGCACCCAAAAGAAGAAGAAAAAACATTAACTCATGTTTGGCAAGTGAAGGGGAACATCTGGACCACATTTTAACAAACAGGCTGCATGGGCAGCTCATAACATCCCTGTTCGCACCTTTAGTGCTCTTATGGAGGTGTGTGTCATTATCATGAAAGAAGCATCTTGAAATTTTATACCTGAGTTCCTTTCCCCCTTGGTCCATGAATGTTCCAAATCGCTCCTGTGAGACTGCCGAGCAGACTGCATGTCTAAGGCCGGTTTCCTGGAGATCCATAGTGAGAACAGAGCACAGCAGAAGAGAACAGGAGAGAACAGAGCAGAAGAGAATTCAGTTGGAAGCGACGTACAGGGATCATCAACTCCAGCTGCCTGTTCACTTCAGGGCTTATCCAGAGTTAAAGCATGTCCTTAACAGCACTGTGCAAATGCCTCTCAAAACTGCCAGGCCAGAACCATCAACCACCATGTGAGGAATCCCTTCTCTGGTGCTTGATACCCTTCCGGTAAAGTCAAGATTGACCTTCCCCTGACTGAGCTTCGAGCAATTCCCATGCATCCTGTCTGGATAGCAGGGAGAAGAGATCAGCCCCTCCCTCTCACCTCTCTCTTCTTTAGGAAGCTATAGAGTGTAATGGGGTTACTTTGTGGTACAGAACAACAGTGTACTAGAGAGCTGGTTCATCTAGAGTCAAATGCTGGCTTGAAACACTGAGAACACGTGATTTGAATCTGGGTATTCCCATTGAACATTTAACCCATTCTGGTTTTTACGTACGCTAATAGTCTGCCTGATAGAATAACAGTCAGCGTCAGTTTCAAACTGTGTTTTCAACACACACACACTTCAAAGTGCTTGAAGTTTGTTGCAGGAAGGAGCTTGGTTTTCATCACAGATTGAGCTGTTACTGAGATGGATGCTATTGGTTTAGAAGAAACATGTGAAATGGACCTATATAAGGCTCCCCATGCATGCGGACTACTGGGGCAGAAATGAGTATGTGGGCAGCTTGGTGTGTGTCCTTGTACTTCTTTGGAGCAAGTAAGAAGTCAGTAAAACCATGAGAGCTGCTCTGCTGCTGGGACAATGTAGCTTACTTTTTTAAATATGTTTCTGTTCTGCTTTGTCTTACAGGAGCTCGAATCACCCAAACCTCCAGTCTTGTGCTGAAAGAAGATGACAAAACTACTCTGACATGCAGTCAAAATGATAATCACAACGCCATGTTCTGGTATCTGCAGCAGCCAGGGAAGGGGCTGCAATTGATCTATTATTCCATTGGTGCAAATCAGGTATTTGAGGGTGACTTTCACATTGGATACAGAGCTCAACGGCCAAACCTCTCAGACTTCTCTTTGGATATTTTATCTGTGAAGATGAACTATTCTGCTGTCTATTTCTGTGCCAGCAGTTTGAACACAGCACTTCAAAGTCACTTCCTTTCTTTACATAAACTTCTCTCCTTTGCAGCACTTTCTCTGAGAAGGGAGCCCCTCTCAGCATAGGAAGAGGCTATGTAGGCCCAGAGGCTGTTCACAAAGCAGATGTTGCCAGGGTGAGAGGTAGAACAGGATTTTGTAGTGCAGGTTAATTGCTGAACTCACCTGTCCTGATCTCTGTGTGTTCTCTATCTCATCTGAGCAATCAATAAAGCTTGTTAACCAAAAGGGCACATAAATTGAAGGAAATAGAACCTGCAAATTTACAGAAATAGAACTAAGACGAGAAACATGCCACAGATGAGCTTAAAATGACAAAAAAAGAGTCCATTACCATGGTCTGCAAGTGCATAGACACTGTCCTGCAAAGTTACATGTGTATGAAGGCTGTAAAGGAGAAAGGAAGAGAGCACAAAATACTTTGCAACTTAGAATGAATTCACGTTCAAGGAAAATAACAATTAGATTGTAATTTTTTCTGAAATTGCCCTGACCATAAGTTCTATGGGCTCAGGTATTTATGGTGCCTTCAAAGTGAGGGTGTGAGGGTTGTGAGTGGCAGCAACTGGTGTGGATGCTACTGGTCCATGGGGCCAGCAACTGGAAAGAGGAGCAGGGTGCCCAAGAGAAGAAGAAGAAAAAACATTATGTCATATTTGGCAAGTGAAGGGGAACATCTGGGCCACATTTTAAGAACCAGACTGCATGGGCAGCTCGTAAGATCACTGTGGACACCTTTAGTGCTCTTATGGAGGTGTGTGTCATTATCATGAAAGAAACATCTTGTAATTTTATTCCTGTGTTCCTTTCCCTCTTGGTCCCTGAATGTCCCAAATCGCTCCTGTGATACTGCCAAGCAGACTGCATGTCGAAGGCCAGTTTCCTGGACATCCATAGTGAGAACAGAGCACAGCAGAAGAGAACAGGAGAGAACAGAGCAGAAGAGAATTCAGTTGGAAGCGACGTACAGGGGTCATCGAGTTCAACTGCCTGATCACTTCAGGGGTTATCCAGAGTTAAAGTTTGTCCTTAACAGCACTGTGCAAGCGTCTCTTAAAAACTGATAGGCCAGAACCATCAGCTACCATGCGAGGAAGTCCCTGCTCGAGTGCTTGCCACTCTCCCGGTAAAGAAATATTTCCTAAAGTCAAGTCTGAACCTCCCCTGACCGAGCTTTGAACCATTCCCATGCATCCTGTCTGGATAGCAGGGAGAAGAGATCAGCAACTCCCTCTCCTCTTTAGGAAGCTGTAATGAGGGATGAGTTTCTTTGTGATACAAGGAACACAGTTTACTGGAGAGTTGGTTCATCTGTATTCAGATCCTGGCTTGAAACACTGACAGCATGGGTTTTGAATCTGGATATTCCCATTGAACTTTTAACACAGTCTACTACTCATGTATACTAGTACTCTGATAGAACGACTGTCAGGGTCAGTTTGAAACTCTCTGTGTGTTTCCAACAGGCAGAATTGAAAGTGTTTGAAATATGTTGCAGGAAGGAGCTTGGTTTTCACCATAGATTGAGCTGTTACAGAGATGGATGCTATTGGTTTAAAAAAAGCATGTGAAATGGACCTATATAACGCCCTTGTAGGGGTACGCGCGCAGACTACTGGAGCAGAAATGAGGATGTGGGCAGCTTGGTGTGTGTCCTTGTACTTCTTTGGAGCAAGTAAGGAATCAGGAAAGCCATGAGAGCTGCTCTGCTGCTGGGACAATGTAGCTTAATTGGTTTAATATGTTTCTGTTCTGCTTTGTCTTACAGGAGCTCGAATCACCCAAACCTCCAGTCTTGTGCTGAAAGAAGATGACAAAACTACTCTGACATGCAGTCAAAATGATAATCATGATTCCATGTTCTGGTATCTGCAGCAGCCAGGGAAGGGGCTGCAATTGATCTATTATTCCATTGGTGCAAATCAGGTATTTGAGGGTGACTTTCACATTGGATACAGAGCTCAACGGCCAAACCTCTCAGACTTCTCTTTGGATATTTTATCTGTGAAGATGAACTATTCTGCTGTCTATTTCTGTGCCAGCAGTTTGAACACAGCACTTCAAAGTCACTTCCTTTCTTTACATAAACTTCTCTCCTTTGCAGCACTTTCTCTGAGAAGGGAGCCCCTCTCAGCACAGGAAGAGGCTATGTAGGCCAAGAGGCTCTTCACAAGGCAGATGTTGCCAGGGTGTTGGGATAAGAGAGGTAGAACAGGTCTTTGAAGTGCAGGTTAATTGCTGAACTCACCTGTCCTGATCACTGTGTGTTCTCTATCTCATCTGAGGAATCCAGAAAGCTTGTTAACCAAAACCCGGCACAAAATGAAGGATATAGAAACTGCAGACATATGGGAATAGAAGCTAAGGCGAGAAACATGCCAGAGATGAGCTTAAAATGACAAAAGAAGGGCTATTACCATGGTCTGCAAGTGTGTATAGACACCGTCCTGCGAAGTTGCATGTGTTTGGAGTTGTTATGAGGAAAGGGAGATTTCCCAAAGTCATGAGCAACTTAGAATGAATTCACGTTCAAGGAAAATAAAATGTAGATTGTCATTTTTTCTGAAATAGCCCTGATCATAAGTTCTATGGGCCCATGTGGTCATGGTGTCTGTAAAGTGAGGATGTGAAGGCCCTGAGTGATAGCAAGTGCTTTGGATGCCAGTGGTTGAAGGGGCCAGCAACTGGAAAGAAGAGCAGGGTCCCCAAGAGAAGAAGAATCAAAAATATTATCTCACAGTTGGCAAGTGAAGGGGAACATCTGGACCACTTTTTAGCAACCAGACTGTATGGGCAGCCCAAAAGATCACTGTGGAGGCCTTTAGTGCTCTTATGGAGGTGTGAGTCATTATCATGAAAGAAATGTCTTGTAATTTTATACCTGGGTTCCTTTCCCTCTTGGTCCATGAATGTCCCAAATCCCTCCTGTGAGACTGCTGAGCAGACTGCATGTCTAAGGCCAGTTTTCTAGACATCCATGGTGAGAACAGAGCTGAGCAGAACAGAACAGAACAGAATAGAATTCAGTTGGATGGGACGTACAGGGATCATCAAGTCCAACTGCCTGATCACTTCAGGGCTTATCCAGAGTTTAAGTGTGTCCTTAACAGCACTGTTCAGATGCCTCTTAAAAATGAGAGGCCAGGACCATCAGCCACCCTGCGAGGAAGTCCCTGTTCAAGTGCTTGACACCCTCCCCATAAAGTCAAATCTGAACCTCCCCTGGCTGAGCTTTGAACCATTCATATGCATCCTGTCTGGATAGCAGGGAGAAGAGATCAGCCCCTCCCTCTCCCCTTTCTCTTCTTTAGGAAGCTGTGAAGAACAATGAGGTTACTTTATGATACACAGCAACACAGAATAATAGAGATTTGGTTTATCTGGATGCAAATCCTGGCTTGTAACGCAACATGGGATTTGATTCTAGATATTCCTGTTAAGCATTTAATCCATTCTATCTTATTCGCATACGCTAATGCTCTTTCTGATAGAACAAGAGTCAGGGAGTTTGAAATTTTCTCTGCATCCCCAACAAACACTTAAAAGTGCTTGAAGTTTGTTGCAGGAAGGAGCTTGGTTTTCACTATAGATTGAGCTGTTACAGAGATGGATGTTATTGGTTTAGGAGGAGCATGTGAAATGGACCTATATAACGCCCTTGTAGGGGCACACACACGGACTGCTGGGGCAGAAATGAGTATGTGGGCAGCTTGGTGTGTGTCCTTGTACTTCTTTGGAGCAAGTAAGGAATCAGGAAAGCCACGAGAGCTGCTCTGCTGCTGGGAGAATGTAGCTTAATTGGTTTAATATGTTTCTGTTCTGCTTTGTCTTACAGGAGCTCGAATCACCCAAACCTCCAGTCTTGTGCTGAAAGAAGATGACAAAACTACTCTGACATGCAGTCAAAATGATAATCATGATTCCATGTTCTGGTATCTGCAGCAGCCAGGGAAGGGGCTGCAATTGATCTATTATTCCTTAGGTCCAAATCAGGAATATGAGGGTGATTTCCACATTGGATACAGAGCTCAACGGCCAAACCGCTCAGACTTCTCTTTGGATATTTTATCTGTGAAGATGAACTATTCTGCTGTCTATTTCTGTGCCAGCAGTTTGAACACAGCACTTCAAAGTCACTTCCTTTCTTTACATAAACTTCTCTCCTTTGCAGCTCTTTCTCTGAGAAGAGAGCCCCTCTCAGCACAGGAAGAGGCTATGTAGGCCCAGAGGCTGTTCACAAAGCAGATGTTGCCAGGGAAATGGAACAAGAGAAGTAGAACAGTCTTTGAAGTGCAAGTTAATTGCTGAACTCACCTGTCCTGATCACTGGGAGTTCCCTATGACATCCAAGCAATCAATAAAGATCGTTAACCAAACTCAAAATATAATATAAATGATATCGAAACTGCAGTCTGCATGGACAGAAATTATTGTCCTTTAAGAGATCTTTTTCTCTGACACTGAACTGTTTCTTGAAATATATGCGTCTCTAAGTCTGAAATACTTCAGAGATAGTGACTTGTATGTTCCCTCTCATAACTCTCTGAATCTTCTCAAGCATTGAAAGCCACAATGCTTTTCATTCTGCTTGGAAATGTTACCCTAATGACAAGAAATCTGTATGGCTATGACTGTCAACAGTGCTGAGAAGAGTCCTGGGCAAAGGTAGAAAAATAGAAGCTAAACAGAAGTAACATGCCACAGATGAGCTTCAAATGACAAAAGATGAGCCATGACTATGGTCTGCAAGTGCCTAGGCATAGTTCTGGAAAATTACATGTGTATGGAGGCTGCAAAGAGGAAAGGGAGATAGCACAAAATAGTATGCAACTTTGAATGAATTCCCATTCAAGGAATAACACTCAGATTGCTATTTATATGGAAATTGCTTTGACTGTCCAGTTTACCTCTGGCTACATAGGGAAGCATAGGCCACTATGTGCATCACATCTCTCTCTTTATGCCTCATACCTCTTCCTCTCTCACAGCTCAATAACAACAGTGCAGTCTACATTAGGTTCTGACTAGAGAAAACAAGAAGTGTTTTGCGATTATTTTTTCCATCCCTTTGTAAAAGCAGGTCAGTAACTCCCCCAAACACACAAGTCTTTCCTTTGCTGTGTGTTGCTCAACAGAAACAGCAGCTGCAGGTGCAAAACCCATCCGCAGACTCCAGTAACAAGAAGATTGTTTGATAACATGAGACAAACCCCCACTGTATTTCATAAGGCCCATGTGTGTCACTATTTCTGTCCAACTGTAAGGTGGTGAACAGAGAACTCTTCCTTGAGCCTCCTCTGGGAAGACTGGGGAGGAGTGGTGTGGCAAGAGGATGATGCATTATCAAAATGCTTCTTTTTGGCTAAATGTCAACCCACATCCTGTTTTGCTTGAATTAAACTGCTGTTCCCTTAAAGAGATCTATCTTTTCAAGCACATTTTGGCAAGTCACCTCCTCTGTTTCTGTTGTACTATTTTCTGCTGAGGCCTTCAGAGACACTTCCTCCTTCTGTTGAAGACCCTCGTTATGCTCAACATAATCTCCCTTCATTGTCTTCACTCTATGCCTCATATTCATTGTGCCTTTCTATAGCATTTCCAGCTGTTCTGCTTCTAAAGCTCCACAAGTACTCCTCTATCCCACATTAATCCTTGCTCTATTGAGGATACATCTGTACATAAAAGGTATGATTCTAAGTATGATGCTCCATTTAATTCAGAGTGTGCTACCTCTGAAGTACCAATTGTTTAACTTGCTCCATAACCTAATAACTTAATGAGACTGTTTGTACAGTCACTTGTACAACAGAGGGTCAGTGTAGGGATCAGAATTAAATGGCTTGTAGCAAGTTTGGAGAAAAACAGGATTGGATTCTTGTTCTTGGTGTCAGTTTCCTGGGGACTGAGAGATCTGATTCTATAGTAGCCTGGCAAGAAATGTGCCCTCAGTAATGACTGCTACTGTAGATATAGGAACCTAAAGAGGATGACCCCCACATGCACATCTATTTTAATCATCAGCATCACCATAGATTTAATCTGTGTATCAATTCCAATATTCCATTCTTAAAAAAAATTGGCAACACTCACAGGAAGTTGTGTTGTAAGATATTATTGCTACAAAGCACCAAAATAAAAACCACAAACTCATGCTTCTTGATTGGAAAAGAAGCTAAGACTTTATTCCTAAAGCAAGGATGGGTTTTCAGCCTCTGAGTATTAATTAGGTGTTTATTTTAAAGATATGATGCTGTAAGATACATACGACACGATGTGATACAATATGATATAGAAGTACAGGGAAAACCCAAAAGTGATTACGACAAAGTGGAAAGAGCAGGAGATGAATAGTGAATCGCCAAGAAATAATATTCAGAAGTTCTTAGGCAGAAGAATAGATCCTTTGTTATGGAAAAGCAGAAATTCTAATTTGCTATGTTCCTGCTGATGGGCACATCTTCATTTATTCATTATGACAGTTCTTCGCTTATTCTCTATAAAACTTGCCACCAACCTAATTGAAAACAAAACAGAATAAGTATATAATTAAAAAAGGCAAAAAGAACAAATAAAGAGTATAGGAAATAATAGACCATATTTATCAGTGTCCCAACTGTTGTGTCTCCTGAGAGCATCAACAGAAATAATCACGTTGAATGTCCATGCTTTCTCCCCTTTTACAAGAAGCAGTGCTTTAACCTGTACAGATTATTTACTTACATACTGAGTAACTTTGTATGTTAGATCTAGTGGCCTTCTGTAATGGAGTGACTGCATCAGTCATCAGTGACAAGGGAAGAGCTGCAGATATCATCTACCTGAGCAACCTCAATTACTGAAAGATGTTCCTGCTCATGGAGGGGCTCATGGTGTGGGACCAGATGATCTTAAAGTCCCTTTCAACCATTCTGTGATTCTATGATTGCAACCCAGTAAAGTATAAAACCTATCCTCTCTAGTATCCTTCTAAAAAGACACTAAACCGTAGTTGAGATTGTGTTCATACTCACCCTTTAACTCTGCTGGGTCACTTTTTGAAATACATCTCCCTGTCCTGCTTCTAAAAGAACAAGTGCTGCCGCTTCCACTATTCTCACCAGAAATATCTTTCAGCCATGGGAGAAACTTAATAATCTAAAGTATTTCATGTAGTTAGTTCAACATGCTCAGATTTAGGGCAGTGTTCTTTGTAAATCTTCATTCAGATTTATCCCACATATCTCCTCAACCCCTTTTTATTACTCTCACTGCAATCGTAAGTCCCTTTTGGGTGCCTACAGAAAAGTGCAATATATCAGATATTTCCCTTCTTTATTTTCTGGAGAAGTTGTCCTTAATTTTCATCTTTTTCCATGTATTTATGTAAGGAATTTCTCTGCTAGATAGCATTGATTTTATTTGAGTTCTGGGAAAACAGAAAACTCATTGCTTGTGATTTTTCAAACTAGCCTGCACAAAGCCTGACAGAATACATGAAGAACAGCTTCTCAGCTGAAAACAGACTTTTTCTGTAATCACTGACCCTTGTTTTAGCAAGTAATCTCAACTTCCAAGTGGCACATTAACCTACCTTGACTGTCCACACCAGGCCGCTCACCAAAACTGCATAGAGCAAGGCTTTGCCACAGAGAATGAGGTAAGTGAGCTTCAGAGAATTTCCATACCGCAAGTAGGACTCTGCAAATCAAACATCATTTGTGCATTGAAACATCATCACAAGAGACTAGATCTAATGTAGCTCTAATCAAATAAAGCCCCTTGAAATCTTTAGCCAGGTGACACACGGGAACTGGAGCCAAATGAAATGGCTCTGTTGATACGAGATAGTAGAGGATGGGGAAGAACAGTGTGATTCAAAGAACCAAGAGAAAGCAAGTCTAGCAACAGGAGAGAATGGCTTAATGCTAAGAAAATATTTCCTGATTGGGAATGTTTAACCATTGTGTTGCCACACCTGCTGCAAAGCTAGGCTGTTCATGTGAATCCCTCTTAGGAAACTCCACTTAAGCTGACCCACAGGGCACGTGTTTTGCTTTCGTGCATTATTGTCTGTGGCCTTGTAAGTGCTGCTGCTGTTTCAGGGAAGTTTTACACAGCCCACAGTAACATAGCCTATAGAACTTTAATTCTTGTGGATTTTTCACTCTTAAGGAATTGCAGTTGAACCTGGTCTTGATTCAACCTTAAGATTCATGAAGCATAAAAGAAGCTGGTGAAAACCAGGACTGTGTAAAGATGTACACACAGATATGGATATCCTTGCAGTTTGGAGGGGAATGTAACTTGTAATGGGAAATATTCTGAATCTGATAGAAATATTCAGGGTTCTTAATGTGCTAATCACTTGACTGAGTATGATTTTTTGCTTTCATGGCTGAGCAAAAAGCTTCCCAACAGAAGGACTGGAGGAGATGATAAAAAGAGCAAATTACACTCTATAGGGAGATTCAACAATTTCTTCAGTTATACCAGAAGAGAATCATAAAGAAAAGCTAAATCCCCCCTCCAAACCACAGCTGCATACAGCAGGCACATACAAACCTCTTGAAGCATGGTGTTTTTTATTCTGAAGTGCAAATAACTTGAATGGGGAAGTAAAAGCTAATATTCTAGTTGAAGACTCACAAACCTTGTACTTTGCATCTGCAAAACTGGGATTAAAATAGATACAGATATTTGCCTGTGAGAAGACACACATACCTTCCGTGAGTGCACAGCCTGGAAGAGAAAAAGGGACTGAAAGTTGTGTTTCTCTTCAATCCAAACAGCACCAATATTTGAAGTTCAGTTCGCAGTATAGTAGCAATTAATTTTACTGTACTATCGATTTTATGATACTGCAAGTTTACTATAATACAGAAATTTCTCATGAAAGATCTGAAGAAAACATTGAAAAACTATAGCAGTAGAATGGGACTATAGATACAGAGTCCCAGGAATAAGAAGTGACATATGCAAATATCTACATATTTACATAAATATTTGTGCCATAACACCACCCCGTATTGAAGCTGTATAGAGATATGCTTCACATTGTAACCCACACCGTTTTGATTTGTGATTTCTAGTTTGTGATACATGTTTTTTACTCACCACGATCACCGTAGATTAATTTGTGTATTGATTCCAGTGTTCCATCCTTAAAAAAGTTGGCAACACACTCAAAGCTATTTGAAGGGTTGAACCATTCTTGGGCTGAGATCCTCAGTCTGCTAGTCAATGAGTAGGTGCTCCCGTTGCGTGTGGAAAACTCATCTCTTCCCACCCCTTCTGCCCTCGTAGCACCATTCACCTTCCAGACCAGATCCAGGTGGTCAGGGTAGAAACCAGAGGCCAGGCATACCAGTGTGGCCTTATTCTTCTGTTGGATCTCTGCCTTTGAAGGGGAAAAGATGGCCACGGCAGGAGGTATGATTTCATCGTTCTTCCCTGAAACAGAAAGCAATATGGCCCAGAGCTTCCATGACTGTCTTCAAAGAGAAACTGCTTAAAATTTATGCTTTGTGACTCCTGATATATCTGTCCTTTTAACAGCTGCCTATTAGACCGTTTGTATCTGTTGGAGACATATAGACACCAGGAAACTGAAAGCATTTGTCTTCTTTCATTACAGAGAAAAATATAAGGTCCGGCTACAGAAATGCAGGAGTGTTTAAACTTCTAATAATATCTCTGTCAGAAGAATAGGAAAGCTAAAAGAACCTGAGGAAGCAGATAGGCAGGAAAGTACACAGTAGTGCTATAAGGCCTGTATTTGTAATGTTGTGCCTGTAGTTTAAAGTCTGTGTTAAACGGCACAAGCATCTTCGACTGATTGAATTACATTCCTGAAGTTGTAGTAAGACATGATGATTTTTGCAGCATTCAGAATTATACCGCTATGTGATATCCTACTGGGACATCCCCCCTCCCCCCCCATCCAAGAGGAGACTTGAAAGGAAGGAGTCAACCTTTCCCATTGTTTGAAGTGAAGAATACTCTAAGTAGGTAACCCAAATCTGCCTGGGACAAGTTTTGCTTTCTGTCTTAACTTGCTATCCTTCTTAAGAGTATCAAATGTATAACACTTTATGTTATTTACTTTTTGGGTATGAGAAGCCCTGGACTACACATCTTCCCAAATTGATGCAAGATTCTATACACTCACAAAATAAAAGTTGTCTTCTGTCCGAAAATACCTACACATAAGACTAAAGGCAACAGACTTCTACATTCAAAACAATGTACAAGGCAACAACAAGGTATTACTCAGAAGCTACACAGTGACCCTAAAAGCTGCCTGTCCCCAACCCATCTTTATTAGACTGATAGAAATGATCTTTTACTCATCTAGCATAATAAACCCACCCGACTGCACATGGAAACGGAAGTGCCAAAGGGAAAACTACAGTTTCTCCTTGTGAAGACATTACAAATTGTAGGTGTTCTTCCTGATCACTCCCTCCTTTTTAGAGTGGAGAGAATGAGCAGAATTAGCAGCAACTTAGATCTTGCATAGATCTTGACTTCTAAACCCCAGTGTTGGCTTTCAAGTGTTAGCCTTATCATGATTGTCAGTGCTTACAAAGTTCCCTGGGGTGCTTCTGTGACAATGTTCGAGCTGGTACAGACTTCAGAAGAGATCACTGCATCGTAATGCAGATAAATCCCTAGAAGTTTGGTGCTGCTCCACTTTGCTTACAGTGGATTATCAGGAGAGGTTGATCACTTTCACTTCTCCCTTCTAGTACTTGGCTTCAGGAATTTTTTTCCTAACGTAATAGTTTCTCTGACAGAAGTTCACTGGCTCAGATCCTGGAGAGCTAATGAGTGAAGACATGGAAAATTATAGGGAGGACACAAAAAAAGGGCAAAGAGGGAGGCAAGTGAAAAAGGCTGACAGAAAGAATGATAAAACTACTGGAAAGAAAAGGAAAGCCAGAAAATGAGCTTGCTTGAAATGGAGTAATCAGACTGGTACAAGCAAGAGCAGTGACAATCAGGAAACAAAGTGCTGTCAACGGCCCATTCTGATCTGATCTTCCATAGTGTTCATGACAGATGCTGTCATAATGTTTAATCATTTCCATGCATAAACTTGTACATTCTCTGTCACATGTTCTTCACCCACCCAAGAGAAAAAATACCACAGTTCTACCATTCTCATCATGGCAAGATTGGTTTCATGATTTCTAGTTAATTTTCACTCCTAGTCTCATTTTAAGATCATCTGTTGATATGCTTGCCTATCATTAATACAAGTGAAATTTTTCAGTGCTCTCTACATTGAGCACTTGGGTTAATCCCAGCTACTTACTGTAACTATGAGCATGGTGCCAACTCCAAAGAGAAAAAGCAGAGCTGTACACAATCAGACTACAGCCTACAGTGTGATTATGTTCTTCTTGCCAGCCACTTAGTTCTTTAAAATGGTGCTGTTTAAAGGAGCAGGCACCTGTGTGTGTTTCTACAGTTTGCTATAACATATACGTATATATATATATATATATATATATACCGTAGAATCATAGAATCACAGAATAGTTAGGGTTGGAAAGGTCCTTAAGATCATCTACTTCCAATATATATATACAGTTTGTATAACATATACAGTGACAGTAGCAGACGGAAAAGGTTTTTTTGCCCACTGATTCCAAAGTGCCTTGATATAGGGGATGTTAAATCCTTTCCTGGGAAGGGATAAGGCAGGGAAGGCAAATATTGAAAAAGAGAAAGAGTAGAGGAGAAATGTGCACTGGGAGAAAAAGAATATGGTGCTTTTTGAGAATTCAAAGCCATGGAAACGACTGTTAGAAGAAGCCAGTGCCCCAAAACAACTTCAGGCAGCCTGCCCACCATCTATGGAGAAGGGAGCAAAGTACCAGCTTTTCCTGTCGGATTCAGCAGACACAAGAATCCACTCTCTACCTCTGAAATGCTGCATTTCTTGCATAGATGAACTGCGAACACTTACATAGCGAAGGCGAATCTTTCATCCCCAACCTCCACATTTTCTTGGAGAACTGGAGGAAATAGAATTATTCCTACCTTTCTCCCTTCATGATGTTCCCAGTAAGGGAAGACAAAGGCAACAGGCAGAAGAACCCCAAAATCTGTGCCTGCAATTCCTACGTTTCCATATTAGCACATCTCATTTTAACAAGCAACCAAAAAAGCCTTAATCCTGTCCTCATGCTTGTATGAAAAATGATCATTATTCTGCTGCTAATCAAGAATGCTCTTGTCCTCTAAACCAGTATTACATATACCACAGAGATCTGAATTCTGTCTTACCTATGACTGTGAGCTTTGTCCCACTGCCAAAGGACAATCTTGCATTATTCACACTGTTATGCAGCAGCAGGAAAACCTCTCCTCTACCGTCAGTCTGAGCCAAGCCTGTGAACTAAACCCTCCCCCCATGTAGTACCAGCAAATGAAGAAACACAAAGTACATTTAAGGTCCCCTAAAAAAAGGAGATGTCTGTAAGGAAAAGGGAACGCTACCACATCAGCGAGTCTAACCAGGTGAGTTCAGTGGCAAAAATACCTCTTTCACAGCCCTTTTGCTTCAGGCTTAGATGAATTGGTTGTTACAGTTTTCACTATTTATTTAGAGGACATTTATCTATTTATCTAGCTGTACTATTCGAAAATATTTCCCATATTCAGAGACAATAATTTTCTTTGCTTGTTTTCAATTGAACAGGCTGATCTCCTTAATTGCCTCATTTCCTTTCAACATCATGAATGTTCTTCTCATGTAAAAAAATTGCTTTTTATTTTTTTACTGACAAAATAGCTTTCAATGCACAAAATTCTGCTCTATTGTCCCCATTTGATTGGTTCCTGAACATCCCTCCCTTTCTCCTTCACTGGAAGGAATTCACGCTGTTCTCTTATCTAGGATTATTAAACTTAGCTGCATAATTGACTGTGGTCAGTGAGGGATCAGTGTATTCATTTTCATCAGCTCAGGGACCTCACATTCACACTGGATTTCAAATAATGTGCTCATCACTGACTTTGAGGAGGTTGAATTTTACCACTTGTAGTCATTTTACTCTGCAGTGGAATGCTGTGATATGAAAGCCTGAGACACAACACTTCTGACTTCAGGAGCAATACAATGAGAAGAGATCACCATCATTTATCAGAAGCAAACTTGTTCTCTCAGAAGTGTAGCCCAGAAAGAAACATGCACTGAGAGCTATTTTTATTTGAAATGAATGACATATTCACTTCTGTAGTTTTCAGTGGCCTTTTGGAGACTCCTCTGAAATAGGAAGGTCATTGTCCTGAATGATCTTTTTATCACCATCCTGATAAATCTGTTTACTGGAAAAACTTGCTAAGTTTTCTGTGAAGACTTGGAATTAAACAGCTGCAGAGAGCGGTTAGTACTGCTTTTATGATTATATTATATTTGTATATATTTTATATAATTATATTATATTTATAATATAAACTTGGGTGGCTTCTCTTTTGTCAGCCGAAAATGCTAGTGCATTTCTTTGTCTTCCTTGGTTATCTGAGTTAACACATGCTGTAGTTTACCCTGGAAAGTTCCAAAAGCATTAAAGTTTGTAGAGTCTTCATTTCATTTTCTAGACCTGTCCAAAGTGTTACGGTAAGTCAGTTCTTTTCAGACAGATAACCTTTCACTGACTTGTCCTTAATCATCTGTAGCACCAGAAGAACTAGCATTATGGAAAATAGTTATACTTTAGTGAAATAGTGATTTTTGCAGATTAAAACAATATACTTATGAAACGCATATATTTGTTAACCCATTCCTCATTCTACTTATTTCAGTGGTCAACTTTTTATTCACTGAAAAGGCATTAATTCAGTTCTCCAAAGTGAAAAGCATGTCCCTACCTGGAGTATTAAATGTAGTCTCTTCTTCAAAGTAAAGCGGGTTACTAGCCCATCACAAAACCACCAGTTTAATAACAAAAGGGAGAATAAAGTTGAAGTGAAGTTCTCTAAAGAAAAGGTGTGAGATTTGAAGTGGTTCAAAAGAGAAAACAAAAATATCTTACCTATTACTGTAAGTTTTGTGCCAGCACCGAAAGTTAAGCTATTTGTGGTCACAGTGACTAAGTGTTGTACTATAAGCTAAGAAAAGCACTGCAGCTGACTTCATTAAGCAGAAGCTTAAGAAGTGTTTACTCTATCTGAAATCCCAAAGATTCACAAGATCCCTTAATCTCTGTTTGAAGGGATTTGGCTGAAAATCAGCTTGAAATACTGTTATATAATCTGTATAATAATTCAGAGAAGAATTTCCTGAGTTTTTTGATACTTATTTTCACTAGCTACATTTCATCTGAAGTTGCTTTACAGCCTTTCTGTATTCTCCATGTTACCTCATTCATATAGAATCATAGAATCATAGAATGGTTTGGGTTGAAAAGGACCTTAAGATCATCCAGTTCCATCCCCCTGCCATGGTTGGGAATGCCTCACACCAGACCATGTTCCCCAAGGCTCTGTTCAGCCTGGCCTTGAACACTGCCAGGGATCCTCTGGGCAATCTGTGGCAGCGCCTCAGCATCCTCACATGGAAGAATATTTTTCCTTATATCTAACCTGAACTTAACTGTTTAACTTCCCTGTTTAACTTCCTTATTAGCCCTTGTCCTATTGCTACAGTTCCTGATGAAGAGTCTCTCTCCAGCATTCCTGTAGCTCCTTTCAGATACTGGAAGGCTGCTATGAGGTCTCCAAGCAGACTTCTCTTCTCCAGGCTGAATAGCCCCAACTTTCTCAGCCTGTCTTCACATGGGAGGTGTTTCAGCCCCTGATCATCCTTGCGGCCTCCTCTGGACTTGCTCCAACAGCTCCACTTCCTTCTTATGTTGAAAACACCAGAATTGCACACAGTGCTGCAAGTGGGGTCTCACAAGAGCAAAGCAGAGAGGCAGGATCACCTCCTTCAAGCTCCTGCTCATGCTCGTTTTGATGCAGCCCAGCACGCTGGTGGTTTCTGGGTTCAAGTGCACACTGAAGCAGCTCATGTTCGGTTTCTCATCAGCAAACACCCAAAAGTCCTTCTCTACAGGCTGTTCTGAATCTTTTCTCTGCCCAACCTGTAGCTGTTGAGAACCTGCTATTTTCATTTTGCAGGTGTAGAAACTATACAGATTTGCCTAAAGTGGAGGAGGCTAGATGCTACAGAATCCTTATTTGTAAGGATTGTAATCCAGTCTTGTAAGCTAAGCATTATGAAGCCTTCCATTCTACACCTTGAGGAGTTAATAATCAAGCAATATTTACTTCGTGGTAGTCATAGTCACATACCTTTTCATATAGGTTGTTCACCTTTGTTGCACTGAACTAAAACCCATTTATTTTCCCCTTCAGTGGCAGGTCAGCCGTCCTGAATAGTCTTTTACAAACTCATTCAATTTTCTGATAGGATGAAAGTAATCCCCACAAGGCAGTCCAGAAGAATAAGTTGACTGGTCTCAGACAAACCCTCGATATCCATTAGGAAGAACTCCAGTGATACAATGTGTTGAAGGTTTAGAGAAAACCTTTGCGCTCACAGTCATGAGTCAGTCAGTGGACACTGGACTTATTTAAGAAAGATACAGCTTATTTAAGAAGGATACAGCATATTTTGCATAGTGCCTCTAAGAGATGCCTGCTATATATCACAATTCTTTTTATAACACTTTTATCACATTAGTAAAGAGCCATTGTCTATTGTCATTATCATGTCATAAAAGAAAAAAAACCACAAAACCCAAATAGACAACCAAACCAACCTAATTCTCTGCTTCACGTACTCTGATAGGGTTTAGGTGCATCTGCCTTACTGAAAATTATTTCAGTGTCTCAGAATCTTGTTTTCCATAGAGGACAGGGCTGGTTCTCAAGGTGATGAAAGGAAGTCCTAGCATACCAGGTCTGTCGAGAAAAAACAAGGCAGAACTTGCCTGCTGAGCTGCAGAATTCTCTGTAGCTGCCTTAACACAGGTTAACCCTCCCACAGGACACAAAGGGGTTTTTGTAAAGGCCTCTTGGAGAACGAATCATTGTGGGTAATCTGTCCCCACAATGATACAACCACCTACAAAAACAATCCTACCAATGGCTCCACCCTCCCATTTTTGGCACTGTGAAAGACTGCCATGGGAACCACAGGCCACATCCTTCCTTTGCCTGTTTGTGTGTGACAGTTCAATTACCTCTGATTGCAGACATTATCCCTGGATTTTTAATTCCAACATTTTTTTCCTATAGAAAAAAAATATATACTTTTTTATGAGCTAGTTTTAAATGCAGTCATTTTGCACTTGGTAACTTCATGACAGTGTTGATGCTGCTTTCCTCTCAATTATTTTTCTCCTACCCCAGAATGATAAACAAACCTCAAGCCCACAAGTAACTCCTTTGCACTGAGAGCAATTCGCTTACTACAGACCAGTGTCCCTGTTTGTAGCCTGTATGGTTGTGAATATTCACTTTGGTCTCTGCTGTACTCGTCACAGTTGCTCTGATAGGGAGGAAAGTAGGATGCTGAGCTCTTAATTTTGTGTTCCTCTGACTGTACTGTCATAGGAAGCAAAAGTACAAGCTTCTCCCAGGTGCCTGTGAACCTAGCTATGAAAATGCTTCATCTAGGAGTGTGCTTTACGTTTGGAGACTGACCATAGGGAGCAGGGACTGATTGTGACAAGTAACAGATGCTTTTATCTCCCTCCCTTACACATAACCAAATGGAGATACAAAGTCATATTTTGCTGTATTCTCTCTCTCTTTTTTTTTTTCATTTATATATTATTATGAAGTTACAAGTTGAACCAAACCTCTTAGGAATCAGTTTCTCTGGGTGTTTTTCCTCCCAGTTGTAACCACCATCTGGTTTGTAATCGCGAGCTCAGTTGCCATGACTGCTAACAGCAATTGCAAGATCAGCTCTTTAGCCTTAAATCCGTCACAAACTGTTCTCGATTTTCACCTTCTGTTTGTTTAAAACTTCTCTCTGAACTATTTCACTTTTATGAGTAGTAACATCCTTCTCAAATT
>JAOEHY010050624.1:0-14951 GCA_025447955.1 Psilopsiagon aurifrons
CCAACAAAAACATTAAAAAAAAAAAAAAAAAAAAAAAAAAAAAAGAAGCCATATTGGGATAACATAAAACCATTTCCAGAACTATATTCTACAAATATTTTTCTTCTTTAGTAGATGAAAGAGTAAATTACAACCAGCAGTGGAACTTGATATTGGTGTTTATTTAAGAACCAGTGGGATTAGAATGTTTATCCTGCTTGATCATCCCACACAGCACCTGGACTATATTACCAGGACACGAATTTCCTTCCCTGAGTGGAGGTCACTCCAGGAAGGTCAGGCAGAAAGTCATGCCAAGTTGCTGCCGTGCCACTGCTTACAATCACCAGTCTGGAGTGTTAGTGACCAATGCTCCTGGGTGCTCATTGGCATTCATTTCCACCCAACAGCCTGATATTCAGTGTCTTCCTCCTCTTGTGAGGTCTTTCCTGCAGGCAGGGTGTGCACCATCATCTTTCCAAGACTTCTTCCTCTTCATGGGAACCCTTCTTTTTCACATCTGCTCTGCTTTTCAGAAAAGTATATTGTGAATAATCTAAAAGGCACCTACATCCATTTCTAATTTTATATTTAAAAGCCAGTCCTATGGTTTTCATGAAGAATATGCAAACTGCACCCCATGGGTCAAAAGCCTGAGGAGCTTTGGTGATAGCAGACTTAGTTGTTGGATACTGAAAAAAATGTGTTGCCCGACCGATGAGAGATAGTATTTGTTGCAGTCCTGAATACACACCAAAGCCAAACGTGGGCACTATGAAACATTACAAATAAGAAGTAAGAGCTAGGAGGAGAGGTGGTTCTCTCCAGAATTAGGGGTCAGCTAAAGAGCAGATTTCAAGACTTCTATAGACCATGTAGTTACTTAAATTGTGGCAAAACATACATTTCAAGGGTGTAAGTATAGATCTGGTCATGATGGAAGGTCCCATTCTTGTTGCACAATAGTAAGATTTGAGGGCAATGATTTCTTTGAAGATTTTAAGCTTCCACAGGGTCTAAGAATACAATTTTTTCCCCAGTAATAATGGAAAAAAAAAAAACCTAGTATATAGCAGTGCAATGATTAAAATGATTATTCACATCATCATTTACGTTTAAAAGAGTATTATCTAACTGGCTTAAAAGTTAGGATAATTCAGTCATTGATATTTTATTAAAGTAAAGGATGCTTTATTCTACCACACACAGATAGAACAATATTTCCATGACAAAAAATGTTTCCATGCTATTATTTTATCCATGAATTAGTTGCATATGTTTATAATATAAAAATGGTTTTATTTACACAATGACAACTTCATGACTAAGCCTGCTTTTGTGAAAAGTGTAAAGTAACAATCCATATGCCAGCTGACTTATGTTCAGAATTAATTTTAATTTACCAGTATTCTCGAAGCAGAGGCTCTTATTTAAACTTTCAAAGTTGGCCAATGAGCTCAATTCCCTGATGAGTAAAGCCCTGAAATAAGAATCAATATATGTGAGAATTGCTGAGCTATAATTTCTGAATTATAATGTGTATAAACCATAAAGCTGACAAGACCTATATTATGACAGTAGTTATAAAAACACTAGATTCAAAATTCTATGTAATCTATTTCAGTTGGAGGACATTATAGAGCCTTGAATAAGTAATCTCAAGTTAAAAAAAACCCCTCCAAATTCATATTGGGTATTTTGTGTTATATCTCTATACTGAAAATAGCTAAGACCTTTTCTTGAAGGAGAATTTGAAATTTGGTAGTAAAACCAGTAAACATAAAATAAAAATGGCATTTTCTTGGGAAGACCAATTTTTATTGTTTTTTTGTTACAAACTTTTAAATTTTAACATGCACTTTGCTTTTTGCTATTATCTTCCCTGCCTTTCCTAATTATCAGAATTATTAAAATCATAGTCCTCAAGTGTTTAAATCTTTAGAATCTACTGATTTTTTAATAACATGTTGAAAAATGATTTATTAAAGTGTATTAATTAAAAATAATTTGCAGTAAGCTATGATCAAAACATCAGAGGAATCTAAATTGAGGCCACCATCAGCCTCTGGCTTCTACAGATACAAGTTACCTTCTGAGATGGACATTTGCTGAGTCAAAATGTTCAGGTTTTGTACAGTGACCTTACAATTTGTTACACCTGAACTATTGATTTTTCTCTCTAGTCATTTTCTCCACCTGTTTTATATAAGTAAAAAGTACAGCAACTTCAACATTACTCTTGAATGTAAAAGTAATATACAAGAACAAGCAGAGTGGGGATGAGTATGTACCTGAGCAGTAGCAGTGGTAAAGCCAAGTTATTTCCATGGGAGAGCTGATTCTTTTGATCTGCACATTGATTATCATCCAGAGAATGATGGATAATATTTATATTAAAAAAAGTATCATTAACTTCATAAAAGAGAAGCAGCAGCTGCCAAGTTAGAAGGTAGGCCTAGTCTTTATACAAACTAGCTGACTATTTTGATTAATGTTTGAGCAAAACAGTTTTAAACTTTCTGCTCATAGTTTCTGGCTGCAGTGAATGTGTATTGCTATGCTGGAAATTGAAAAAAGGTTTGCTTACTGCATGAAAAAATTTCATGATTAGTATAGGAAAATTACTAGTAGGAGAAAGCTTATATGTAATACATGTAAATGTGGAAAACTCCAGACTTCAGTGAATGCAGCTGAAATTATTTGTAGGGAGATCAACGAGAATATTTTTAACTGGCAGTGGTGCTGTATAGTCCTTCTGGCTAACCCTAGCTTCAAAGCAGAGGCCCTGAAATTCAGCAGCACAAGCATGAAGCATAGCTTAATTATGATCATACATTTATGAACTTCAGTGGGTTTAGCTCTTAGAGAAAGAGCTTTTTTGTTTTGTGATTTTTTGTTTGGTTTCTTCATTTGTTTGTTTGGTTGGGGCTTTTTTTCCCAAGTATAGGTAGTTACCAAACCTCTTGCTACAAAAATGAAGTTGATTGTTAAAGAGAAGAGGTTGCTTGGGTGAGCATGGTGGTTTACAGCAGTGACATAAGAATCTCTCTTCTCCTCAACTACCAGTAACAAGAGTTTTCGAGTTTTCTTGCTCTCTGTATGGACTGCTCTGCTTCTGCGTATCTGTGATTTCAAGGCACAGGAGTAATAGCAAACTCAGTATAAATTTGAACAGCATCTTGAAAGGTTTTCAGGATCAATAAGTTTTAATTTTAGTCAATATTTGTATTGTCTCCATCCAGTCAAATTTATGTAGGTTCCAACAGTTTTGATGAGCTCCATGTGATTAATGAATTCGTCTTCCTGAAGAAAAAGGGTTATCCTTACTTACACTAAGTTAAACTACCAAAAGAGAACATGAACTGAATGTGGTATTGTAGTGTCTGAAACACCAGCAGATAGGTTTGTGAAGCTCCCCAAGCCCCATTTGAAATGGAAAATAACGAAGATCTGGTAATTTTGGGAGGATGTAGGGGTTTGAGATTCGTATTTATCTAGTTATGTGTAAAATCTGTAGTTTGGAATATTGGTATAAGAAAAACTATGTCATATTTATTTAACTATATTTACCATGAAACTTATGGTACTAAAATATGAGCAAATATTTTTGTTTAGTATACATGCATATGTAAAAATTGAAATATGTGTTTTCTTGATTGGTTCTGGATAGGGATAAAACTATGTTCATTCACTTGCTGGTCTTTCTACTGAGATTTTTCACTGTGGGGTGCTGTGGTTTATGTGGACAGCTGTCCAGTAGGAAAGGATTGGCATGTTTAACTAAATTAAAAACCACTCGCTGACAGATGGCAAAGAAATTTGGTCACAGCCAGCAGTACCTGAATTATTCAAAGGTAAGAAGCTCTATATTTTACTATTGCTCTCTTCAGTACAATTTTGCTGCTGTCTGTAGCCATCTTTATTGAGAACAGAATGGAAGAAAACATGAGATTAGAGAAGACGTAAAACTGCATACTCTGAAAGCATTATTTGATGAAACAATATGAAAACAGTATCGAGTTTAATATGAGTAAGTGCTATCAGTGCTTCAGGGAATGTGTTCCTGAGTGAAAACATAAAATATGACAACAGATAACCAATAAGGGCTTCTCTATATATGAGGAAAATAACCCAAATGCAGCGTCCTCGGTTCAGCAGTAGCAGTCATTTTTCTTCTTCTTAGTAGCTGGTGCAGTGCTGTGTTTTTGACTTTCAGCCTGAGAACAACACTGATAACAACGATGTTTTCAGTTGCTGCTCAGTTATATTTAGTCTGACCAAGGACTTTCTGAGTCTCATGCTCTGCCAGGGAGGAGAGGAAGCTGGGAGGAAGCAGAGAGAGGATACCTGACCCAAACTGACCAAAGAGGCATTGCATACCACAGCATGTCATGCCCAGTGTATAAATTGAGGGCAGTTACCTGGAAGGGTTAGATCACTGCTGGGTTGGGCTGGGTATCGGTCGGCGGGTGGTGAGCAGTTGTATTTTCTTCCCTTGTTTATTTCCCTTATCATTATTATTACTGGTGGCAGCAGCAGTGTTTTGTGTTATACCTTAGATACTGGACTGTTCTTATCTCAGCCCATGGGAGTTACATTCTTTTGATTCTCCTTCTCATCGCTCTGAGAGTGGGGCAGGAACTGGGGGGAGTGACAGACTGTATGGCTGACTGAGCTACAGCTGGGCTTAAATCGTGACAGCAAGTAAGGTCTAGGAAAATCTATTTATTTATATTAGCCAGATTTTTTTTGAGGTGTAAACTTACCAACTAGTTGAGGCCCCATTTTTACTTTCTTAATTTGCTTGAAAGAAGGCAGCTGACACACCTGAGTCTTCTGTCTGTTCTTTAAGTGGAGGTCTCCTGCTTTCTGTTTTTTTGGAGAAAAAGCAATGAAATATTCAAGGAAGTGACTTTCTATATGAGGGGACTTTAAAACCCACTCCACATCAGGACCAGAGTAGGACACCTGACCTGTAATAATAGGGAAACGCCTCCCATAAAAACAAAACCTGCTTTTACCATTTATCATAGAATTATAGAATGGTTTGGGTTGTAAAAGACCTCAAGATCATCTAGTTCCAACCCACCTCCCCATGGGCAGGGATGCCTTACGCTACACCATGTCACCCAAGGCTCTGTTCTTCCTGGTCTTAAACACCGCCAGGGATCAACGGTAATTATCCACAGTTCACTCACTTTGCCATACAAAGCAGGAGATGATAAATTCATCTATCCTGCCCATATCTGAGAAAGCAATTCCAATGTCAGGATCTAGAGCATTGTGCTTCAGTCCCTGTGTCCAAAGTCATATAAAGACAAATATCCCAAAGTAATATAAAGACAAATATCTCAAAGTAATAAGTTAAAACTACAGACATTTCCTTTTCTTTTCCATCTCTCATAGGAATGCCTTTGTTCTTTCAGTTTATGAATGAGAACAGCATGTACATGTTTTTTTGGCAAAATTGCACCATTAGCACTTTTCCAACAGTAGGTTAAGTCTTTGCCTTTATCTCCAATTCTGATAAATATTTGAGAAGCAGCGCTATAGAAAAGGTGAAAGAGTGAGTTGTCTGTGCTGTGATAAGTTAGGACAAGACCAACAGACAAGGTGGGATAAGACTAGAGGAATAGGTGCAAATTCTCGCATTGTTGTCCCACCTTGCCTGCACAGGAGCATAAATAAATGTAATAATATTTAAAACTTATTTAAGTAGTAATTTATAAAGAAAGGGGGTAAATATTTGTAATTTCTTATGTGAAATAGATTACGATTTCTACTACTAAAAGATGTTGGTTTTTTTTTTTCAAGAAGCCATACTTAAGTCTACCTAATAATTTGTTTTAATTTTTCTGCTAATTGAAAAGAAACAATCTTTGATTAGCTTATGACAACACTACTATGATATTTGTTCTTCACAGTTATGAGACCATGATCAGTCTACACAAGTCTAGATTGAAATTTCAACCCCAACAGAATAAAAACACATTTAATTAGCAATGGATAAAGCCTGTTTCTCAAAATACAATACTTTGTCTATCAGTTCGTATCTATTCACTGTCTATCATATTGGATCTCAAACAGTGAATCCTGAATATTTTTTTTTTTTGCCATTTTATGTGACTTCTTGATCACTTGCTCTTTCTAGTCCCTTTCATTTAGAACTATTAACAGTGTGGTGTTCTATGTACTTTCTCTCTGACTCACTACAGAGTTACGGGCTGATTTTTCAGGGTGTTACAATCCTGAAGGTTTGGGTCAGGCAGGTGCAATTGGGGTGCAGACAGATTTGAGGTGTCAGCAGTCAGCAGTCAGAAGGTGACATATGCACTGCCCAGTAATGAAGACCATGCATTTGTTAATCAAGAGGATAACCAAATCATCCCAAGCTTCAATGATCTTTGATGCTTAAGGACAGGGTGCCATGCAGAGAGTTTGTGCTGTCATTAGGGTTTTTTCCCATTTGAAGAGAGTTGACTCGTCTGTGATGTTGGGCCATATGCAGTGTTCAGACACCAGTGTTTCCCCCCTCATGCTATTATTTCTGTTGAGACTTGATAAGGAAGTAAAAAGATATTGAATATTCATTTACAATTTGAAAGTCAGTTTTAAAGAAGGAAGAGCTTGATATTCAGACAGAAATCTAATACCTGCTCACTATTTTAAGCACAGAACAAACAATGAAAAGTACAAAAGACCTGTTCTATAAGCAAAACAATTATGATTTTTTTTTTTTTTCATGCTGTAAATTGTTTCAGCTGTGAGTTTTATCCAAGCATGGTTCAAAGGGAAATGGACTTTGGCAACAGGCAGATGTTGTTTTCCTTTCAAACTCTAGCTAACAAAGCAATCAAATATGAATGGTACCAAATTGTCTTTGGCACATTGTGTGTCCCAATACAAATTCTTTGGATACAGAAAGGGAAGTCTTTTCATCTGATCAGATATCCGCATTTTTCTATAAGTAATGAAAAGGATCTGCTATCACTTAGAGCTAGCCTCTAGAGGAAAGCCCATACTACAAAGTAGAACAAAATAGTTCTCTCTTCTACATCAAAGAAGTAGCATAAGAATATATAATATGGATTGTCAATAGTAAATGTGATATTTTGTGGCCATTAAACTCTACTATGAATGTACTAAACATGTCACATATTCTTATAAAACTGTATTCTGATAAATCGTATTAAAACTATGAGCTCTCTCAAAGTTGCAAAAAATCACTGACTTATGATGCAAGTGTGGTTTCTTTCCTCTGTCAAATTGGTCCCTGCTGATTTCAAAGCTTGTATGTGTGCAAGAGAGAGAGGTCTGAGGCACTGTGATACTTAGATGATTCTGAAAACGGTTTGCATTTTCAGATAATGTTCAGAACTTAAATGCACCTTTCATATTTAATCTGCTGTACATTTTCCTATATGAAGCATTTCTTAACCAGATCTTCAGTATCTGGAGTTTATTTCCTATAAAATCAGTATTTATTTTTAGATCAGATTTATCCAAGCACTTATTTGCCATCATTTTATTAAAACTTAGTGTTACAGATGTATCACTAATGAAGTAATTCTAGCAAGCAACCAGAATATTCAATCTTAATAAAAACATTGTGTCTTTGTTTTCTACCCAATAAATAAGAGTAATATAAACTTTTTGAGTAACAGAACAGCTTCCACACAGTATTACACCCACCATTTAGTTCAGTTAACTGTTAGGAGTAATTTTTTTTCCCATCTTGTATTTCTGTAAATAAAATATTCCATTCCCGTCTAATTTCATCACCATAAGTCTCTTTGTTTAGCTAAATCTCCTCTTAGAAATGCAGGCCAAATTCACAGAATGTAATAAATGATTGAATATAACAGAATGAGATTGAGGGGGAAAATACTTACACTTCTTTCACATAAAAATCTAATGCTGAAAGTTTCCACTAGGACGTGAATACTTGACATTCAGATTAATAGGAGGCAATGTTCATTAACACTATCTGGCTGCTATGTGATTCACCTTGCAATTTCTTACTCTATTTTTCCCAAATTAATCAATTCAGGGATGCAATAGATAACGTGATCTTTTGGAAAGTTCTGCTGGGCTTCATCCTCTAGTGAGTTAGAAATTTATTTTGTTAACAGTTGCATTCCCTTATTCATTGATTCTGTTTAAAAAATTATTTTGCTAGAGACATAATTCTGCAGTTTCAGTTCACTCACGTTTTCTCTTGGATATGTGTTGTAGAAATAAAATTTGGGTGCAGTTTCCTGTTACGCTTTTGGAAATCGGTCTCTCATATTTCTGGAAGATAGATGCATGAGATTGAACTGTGGATCTTTCGCTAGGTCATAGGAGAACAGCACACTGAAATCCTGGAGTTTACATTAAAATTAGTTTTATTTCTCTTTCTCTCATTTTGACAAACTTTAACATGTTGAGCAGGCTTCACTTTTCTTCGATTGCATATTCTGAGGCTTAAAGACACCTTGTTTTGTATCCCATAGTAGGAAAATGGCCTATATTCATTAAATGTAGTTAACTGCGTAAAAGAGTGGTTAAAAATCTGTACTAAATTAACAAGAATTTTGTAATCTCCAATGATTATATGCCAGTTAGATTCTCTCCAGATAATCAGATCACCTCCCTCTGTGAATGCTGCCTGATTTATAATCATTTCAGTATTTCCCAGACATTAATGAAGAGAATTTCATTTAGCAGTCCATAAATGAATAAAAAACTTCCACAGAAAGAATGTCATAATTAAGATGAAACAATGAAAGACCAGGTATTAATTCTGTACCTGAGTGACACCCAACTGAGGCATATTTCACTTAACCAACAAATTCCACAGGCAAAACAGGCATCACCGACAGTAGAATATTAAGTTCTCAGTTTACCTTTTTGCTGAAAAGCTACCACAAGTGGTTAAACTTGAGGAGGAATCAGATGTGGATGAGAAAATATCAAAAAAGGTGCAGCCAGCACCCTCTAAGTTGTCAGCAGCTTTAGCCAAAGAAGGATGATGCTTCCTACGTGAACCTGTGTGCATGTGCACAGTTCCTCAGAAGAGATGATGTGTGCCTGTACCAAAGCAATCTAATCATATTTTTTTCAGGCAAAGAAATGAATTATTATATTTTTTTCCTTCTGCTTTTGGAAAATGTAGGCTATATAAATTCCTCAATGCAGTCACCTGAGATATAACCTTTAATTCTGATGGAATTCAGTTTCAGTAACAGCCTAATTGATGGTAAATTAAACAAGACCATGACCAAGTGCTCACACTAAATGAAACTTTAAATTATACCAGTGACAGGCAGCTCTGTTCTAGAATTATATCTTAAAGAGTGTGACATTTTGGTTTCAGGTTAATCAATGAAAGTTTTACAAATACTTTGAAACCTTTCTTGATCTATTTTGGGCTAAACTGACTCTAATCTTCTAACAGACATTGAGAAAGAGAGGAATGGAAGGGGGACTTCTTTGGGATATGTGATGTCCCTCCAGTTTTAGATTTTCTCCAGTCTGTCACCTATACATATAGGAGTACACGTGGCTGGTATCACTCTCCTACTGTGTTTCTGAAGTATCAAAGGAAACATTTTTTGACAGTAATAGCATAGATCTAACAGACCAGTGAAGATTACCCTAATTTCTCCCAGGCCTTATTTTTGCCACCATATTTATCAGAGAAGATGGTGCTATACTTTCACAAGGGAGCACAGCCTGCATCCCAACTGGTAGAGGGAATAGCTGTGCCAGAAAGCAGCTGCAAATATTATATGTGATTGGCCCACAGAGCTAGTGTGAATGGATGGAGGGCCTCAGCACTCCCACAGAAATTTTTGCCTCCCTACCTCTGTCTTGGCTCAAAGCACAACTAAAATTACATCATTTTATCACCTTAAATATGTCTACCACAATTTTATCTTGTAACAATTATAGCTCCCATTTCACCACAAATCCCTGTGATTCCTAATTTGCAGCCTGTACATACCCCTATGCTGACTCAGAAAGAGCTCAGGCAGTTTCCGTGACTCATGGTCTCTTTAAGAACACAAATCTGGGTATTTTTTGACCACCCCCCCAAACAAAACCCTGATATGAGTTTGTTCCAGTCTAACTCACCTGTCATATCAGTCCCTTACCGCCTTCCTGCTTCCTCAGATGTCTAGAAAACAAGCTTCTGCAAAAAGCCAAGCCCTTTGTCAACAGAGCTTGTCAGCTGTAGGCTCTGTGACTGTGTTTTCCTGATCTTTCACAGCAGATCTTAATATCTCCAAGAAAATGACTGCACAACCAACACCCTGTACTTTTCAGCCATCCATAAATTCACAGCTGTCATCCTTATGGGATTTTCTATTATGTGTATTCAGCCTAGCATTTCCAGATCTTCAGATGGTTGGTATTTTTTCTCCTTACAAGGAAAAGAATATTGCAGAAGCAGAGGGCTGTTCTTTCAGTCCTCTGGATTTAACTGAGGTTGGCTTTGGGATTTGAACAAAAAGAGGTTTCATTTATATTCACTCCTAACTTTCATGGGGTCCCAAAATCTATGTTATTCCTGGTAAAAAAAATATCTCAGACTTTAGGAAGTATGGAGCCTTTCTTCAGCGAGGGGTTGTTGAAAACACGGGTTGTAGGCACCAGTTTAATGTCATTGCCAAACTGCCATTTTTTCAACAGTGCTTTTATAGAGCATGGAATGAGCTGTGCATGGAACAGAGGAAGAGAGTCATACATTTTCCTGAATCTGATTGGGTAGGTGATAGATTGGCAGGATAGTTTTGGCTGTGATGTCCCAGATAGAATGGCTTGACTGTAAACATTAAAGATAAAATTGGTAGGCCTTTATGTGCCATTTCTATTTTGCAGCTTGATTTCCAAATTAAGAACACCTTCTGGATCACACTCTTGCTCAGAGATCTGTAAAGCCATATGGGAAATCACCTGTGTATGTGCTCTTTATTACTTCCTAATTTATTATTTGCTCTTCATCCAATTTTGAGACTTGGCCGAGTAAAATGTTAAAGTCATCTATCATAGCGTGTATGACAGTGTTAAATGTTAAAACACTGGAGCTCTTGTAACCTGCATATGCTGTGTTAATTCTTTCTCTTTTTTTTGGGGGGGGCAATTTCTGGGATCATGAAATCAGCAATTTACTCTCAGAGTGAATGATAATGGTAAAAACACTAAAACTGGCTACAACACAAGTTTGCTTTGTTGTTAACAGCCCACTGTTTAGGGTTAATAGAAGGTCAAGAGACTGATTCAACAAATACCTGATTTCCTGCAAATTGCAAAGTTTGGTAAGTAGTAAATTGAACAAGTGTCAAATTGCCATCATTGGGCTCATATACACTGGTACTGGGCCAGGGTTTTACATGGCGAAGCCAATTTAGTCCAAGAGTGTGCATGCACTTTATAGATATGCATTTTTTAAAGCTCAGTCCTGTGACTGCAAACTTCTCAGGACTGCTGCAGGAAGCTGGGAAGTTAATGTCATTTATTGCTAGCAGTTACCAAAGCATAAGCTTAGTGGATGCCTTTCAGATATTTGCAAATAGATACATCTGTTTTCAAGTAACCAGGTGTCTCCAGTTCTCCATTAACATGTGCTTATTAAAGCAAACAACGTACTGATGGGTGTCTTAAAATTGTTTTCTTAGTATGATTTAGACTTTTCATCAATCTGCATTATGAGATGACATTTACACATTATACGTGAGTTAAATGATAACCATGTACATAATACAGTCACTGCTCTATGTTGCTTAAAGGCCTTGTTAGGACATTTGTGAATAATTCTATCTCATTTTGAGCACTTTGGACAGCGTGGGGGGAAAGTGACTCTGCAATGTTGCTTGGGAATAATTTTCCAAAAGCTTAGGGACTGCCTTAAACAACTCTCAGCTCCAGGAAACTTCACTGAAGATTTTTTTTCTGTGATGTGTGGGTTTATTTTTTAATTTTTAACAGCTAAAGCAGTGTATTTAGCCCAGTTCTTTATTAATGCTTCCTGGTTTGCCTGTCTGTCTTCTGGGAGAGGAGCGAAACATCCATCAGCTAGCAGATAGCATCTGCAAGGAACTGTAAGGAAAAGAGTGGGAGACAAAGTGCTTGACAACTGAGGGAGGAAACAGCTGGGAACATTCAAATGTGGAAGCATTGACAGCATGAGGAGATTGTTTATTTTCAAATAGGAGGGACAGCTTATACATATTCTTAGTCTGACATTATATCAATTTTATCTTGAACCTGGATGAATTTAATAAGATATGAGAAAATAAGCAGAACAAGAAATAAACATACATCTCCTTAGTTGATATGAGGTTTATCCCAATTGACAGAAGTCGTCTCTCTAATTACAGGAGCAATTGCTAGATGGAAAACTGCTTCAACTGAACAACTGATTTGTATGATAACAGTGACAGTTCCTGTCCTATTAAAAGCCCTTTCAGCCTACTCCCTTATAGAACTCTGTCTCTACATTATTGACATTTAATCATTTTGAATAAGAGACTGCAATACTGATAATTTAACAAAGTGACTTATAAAAGCTTATCCAGGCATATAACAAATATGGAGACTTTGAAGGACTAACTTTATATTTTTTTCCAGCAGAGCAAATTCCTGATAAAGTCAGGGTTACTTCTTTTCTTTTGGATGAATGTTCAGTCATTACCTGAAAAGCTGGAAGTGAGGTAATATTCATAAAGAAATCTTTATAATTATCATACATCAGTTTAGCCCATAGGGTTTTTTGGTTTGTTTTGGTTTTCATTTTTGGTTTTGTTGTGGGTTTTATTTTTTATTTTAAGAACAGAGAAATCACAGAGATTCTAGATGCTGATATTTCAAAAAAAAAAGAGTATGGGATGATCTGCTCTAAGGTGGAACGAAGTGCTGAGATGCACAAATGCAGCAATCCTATGAAGAATCATTTGATAGCATAACAGGTTTTGTCCATGAGTGTACTATGGTTTGGTAACTTTACCAATGAGAATTCACACTGTAAATTATCAATGCATATATGACTATAATACCCTTATCAAACCTTTTCTGAAAGTTCCAGGATGCCACTGGCCATTAAACTGACCATTTTTATTGTTTAATAGATGAGAATGTACCTCTGGACAGGCCCAGCATTAGTAAACTGGGCTTATGTCCAAGAGAATTAATTGCTGTCACAGGCTAGAAAGTTGTCTTTCTGTGGCAATGCACAGCCCACAGTGGAGGGCTATTTGCATGCTGACAGAGCACTCCCTCACATGGGCTAAGTCTCAGCCAGTTCTCTAAACAGTCTGCCATTCTTCATGTGCAAAATATAGACTGCACACACACCAGCACCGGCTAAAATCTGCTGCTGCCTTCACAGTTTAAGAAATAGCAGTGTCTGACTTGGATACCAGTGCCAAATGTTGGGTACAAATCTTGACAATAAAATATTTAAAGAAAGATTTTATGAGATTCTAACTGCAGATATGGGTATTGCTAAGGGTCACATAGGAGGCTGTAGCCCACTTTCCCCTTTATCTTTCTTCCCACTGCCTACACCCTTTCAGGTATATTTGCCTCATGGCCTGTTAAAGTGGTTGCATGATCTCTATGCCATATGCTGTTTGCAAAGCACTGGCTGTATCTCATCCATCTTCCCAAAGAGGTTATAACTCAGTAAGTAAGTAGGGGATGTTTATAGCACACCAATGGTTCTGCTTTTCAGAGCACGCTGGTGCTACCTAACACAGAAGTTCTGCCATTTGCACATTGAGTGCGTGGGCTCATCTTGCAGACAGCAGAGAGCAGCCAGTATGTTGTATGTTTGTATGCTTGTTCAGTGGGACATAGCTAATATGGGAGACATAAACAAGACAAGAGTCGTTGTGACTGCACTCATGTACACAATTTAGTAGGACAAGACTACTGGGGGCTGGTGGAGCTGGTCTGACAAAGGGGAAGAGCAGTTTTGTTAGGAGGGTTGCCACACTGGTCAAGGATGCTTTAAACTAGATGTGTTGGGGGAGGGGGGCATCATTCTATCCCAACACACCCAGTCAGTTGCCAGCACCCATAATAAATGCTCTGAGCACTGTAGGGATATTCCAGCCACGCCAGACAATGAGCTGTCTTCAACCGGAGCTCTGCTCAGATGCCTCTGTACAAATGCCTGTAGCATGGGGAACAAACCAGAAGAATTAGAGATGTGTGCACGTCTACGGGGGTATAGGCATCACAGAAACATGGTGGGATGGCTCCTATGACTGGTGTGCTGGAATAGAAAGTTACAGGCTCTTTAGCAAAGACAGGCCTGGCAGAAGGGGAGGGAGAGTTGCTATTTGTGTTATGGATAGGCTGGAGAGTTTGGAACTCTGTCTGGGGAACTAAACTTGGCTAGGGATGTTAAAAATAACAGGAAGGGATTCTATAGGTATGTATTGAATAAAAGACAGGCTGAGGACATCATGGGCCCTCTCCAGAAGCTATCAGGAGAAGTGGCTACCCTGGATTTGGAGAAGGCTGAGGTTCTCAATGACTTCTTTGCCTCAGTCTTCACTGGCAAATGCTCTGACTGCACCACACAAGTCTTGGAAGGCAGATGCAGGGACAGTGAGAATGATGACCCTGGGCCAACTGTAGGAGAGGATCTGGCTCGAGATCATCTTAGGAACCTGAACATCCATGGGACCTGATGAAATCCATCCGTGGGTCCTGAAGGAGCTCGCAAATAAAGTTGTTATGCCACTGTCCATCATATTTGAAAAATCATGCAGACAGGTGAAGTTCCCGATGACTGGAAAAAAAGAAATATAACCCCCATTTTCAAGAAGGGGAAGATGGATGACCCAGGGAACTACAGACCAGTTAGCCTCAGCTCTCTGTGTGGCAAAATCTTGGAGCAGTTTCTCCTGGAAGGCATGCTAAGGCACATGAAAAACAACAAGGTGCTTGGTGACAGCCAGCATGGCTTCACTAAAGGG
>JAOEHY010050628.1:0-13688 GCA_025447955.1 Psilopsiagon aurifrons
GTTAGGGTTGGAAAGGACCTTAAGATCATTTGTGAAGACAACATTCCCAGCAGTTTATTTGTAGAGACTTTGTTCTACAGAAAAGTAATTATTTCACTGAAGGGGGCGGGGGGGGGGATTCACATATTTTATTATAAACTATTCCATTAAGTTTTTCTTGATGCTAGCCATCAGACTTTGTTGTGTTACATCACAGGTAACCCATACCATTAAGATACTTCAGTTGTTGTTTTGTTGGTGTGGTTAATAATAAAGTGTCTTGGAGACATCTGGATAAAGGTAATGATAGGTTTTGTCTATGAATATTTTAACAAAAAAATAATGTAACAGCCTTACCTTGCTGATTTGAACTAATGAAACTAGGCAGCCTTCTGGGAATTACTACATTTTGAAAATTGCCAAATGAACAAGCAAAACAAGCTATGCTAATGCTTCAAACAATCCACCATGTTCATTTATTTTTGATGAATATACTTTAAATCATGTGCAGACATTTCATAATAAATTAGTGGAATCCATAAAAAACATGAAGGTAATCATGAAGGCAAATTACGCACACATGCATTCTTGCTGTAATATCTCACCAAGAAAATAATGACAAAGAAAAATACAAAGATATCACAATTAGTATCAACAGAGTAAGTAAGAAACAGCAAAATGTAAAGTGGCCATGCGGTGTATCAGCTTCCAAGCCACCACAACAGGAAAAAAACATAGAACCTGACTGACCTTTTTACAGGTGAACAGTGAAAGGGCAAAAGGAAATAGTCAGAAGTTTCAGCAAGGAAAAATACGTGTGGAGGTAAGTTAAAGAAAAATTGCATAATGGGTGATCAAGCACAGGAATATGTTTCCCAGGACGGCTGCAGATTTCCATCGCTGGCATTTTCAAGGCTCTTGTATACAAAGCCCTGGTCTGAATTTGATGATTTCCCTGGTTTAACTAGGAAGTTGGACACACAACCTACACAAAGCTCATCTAACCTAAATTATTTTGTGAGCCTATAAAAAAAAATAAATCTGTAAGTCAATAAGGTATTTCTAACTTCAGAAAATGAGACTGGGCACAATAACAACCCTGCTATTTTTAGGTGAATTAGAAAACTGAATAGTTGATGTGATCCCCAAAACACTTCAGTATAGAGCAAAATATCTAGTATTTCAAAGAGACATAGCTGGACTTTTCCAATCACCCCTATGGAAGAAAAATAGGATAAATCATCTAAAAATCAGTGTTTCAGTGAATAGATGATCTATCACAGAAATTACCTGCATCTGTTAGATGAGTCTGTCAGAAAACTGTCTCCACCCATCTTATGGTCTGTAGCGAGAACAAAAACCCCCAGGAAGGCCCAGTTCCCTGTTTTAGATGGAAATGTAAAAGAGCTTACGCATGAGATCACACAGTAATGTAACATGAAAGTCCATACAGATTCCAGTCGTACCTGGCTATGCAAAGTCTGTTCCTGAAGATGCTCTAAATTGCATCAGATACTGAAATCCACCAAGTAAATTAAGTACAATAGATTTATTTCAGCCATGAAATAAAGTAAATTAAGTACATTAAATTATTTCAGCCATGTCTTTCTTTCTGCCACCAAAGTCTAGGAAAAAAGGGAGATCACCCACAAATTAGTACTACACTCAACGTTTCCCTTGCATAAAGAACATTCTTATGTAGCCCCCATGAGTTGGTTAGCTGCTACTTCAATGCAAAAAGTCTAGCCACCAGAGTTTTGCAGTTATTTTTTTCAAGAATAAGGGTTAGCTTCTTGAATAAAAACAAAACAAAACAAATAACATATTAATAAATATTTCCCAGAGCAGTCTGTGGGCAACTGGTGCTTCATAAGACACCAGAAAGTGATCTTCAGAAGACAAAAAAAAAGAATAAAAAAGCAAAATTCCCAAACATTTGAGCACATAAAGAAAACAATATAGGAAGTAATAAATGTGCACTTGAAATAACTCTTTTCAGCTCAAATTAAAATGAAACATCTTGCAGAAATGCTGCACAAGATCATCCCATTTTTCACTGGATATGAGGAAGAAATTCTTTAATGTAAGGGTGGTGAGGTGCTGGAATGGGTTGCCCAGGGAAGTTGCTCCATCCCTGGTGGTGTTCAAGGCCAGGTGGATATAGCCTTGGTGATATGGTTTAGTGGGAGGTGTCCCTGTCCATGGCAGGGGGTTTGGAACTAGATGATCTGAAGGTCCTTTCCAACCCTAACTCTTCTCTGATTCTACGATTCCCTCTAGACAACACTGGTAGGCCTGGGACTAAAGCACTGAGAAGCTTAGATTAAGGTAGTCCTCTTAAGGCATACGGTAGGATTTCACACAGGGATTTCTGAAGTGAGATCAGTGGCTAACAGTTATTTCACACCAGAGATTTTGCAAACTGATGCACCTGAGCTTCTTCCAAGCAGCATCCCAGCACTGTCCAGACTGCTGGCCTTGTCCTCCTCTGCATTTTTAGAATCCATCACAGAGAAAAGACAAGCTGTTGATGGTATATTTAGAAGTCTCTGACTGAAAGCATGGGCTTTTCTCACTCCCAGTTCAGACTGCTGGTAACACAGAAACAGCTGTCTCATTTCTTGAAGGTCCCTCAGAAACCAGTCCAACATGAAACAAAAGTGAATGGCCCCATTGTTCTAAGGGAGCATCATTTAAAAAATGCCAGAGCTGCTTTTCTTAGTCAGAAATTGCAAATTCAATTTTAGTACTCTGAACAGCAGCAGGCTTTGAGGAGCAGACATATTGCAAGCTCGAGTTTGCCAAGCACAAAACAATCACAAGTGCTCTTTATTTCTTTGGTTACTCAATAATATTATAATTCGTTAAAGAGAGATTGCACTGCAGAAACTGAGCCCTAGAGACAGCACCCGCTTACAAATAAACAGAAAAACTAATCCTGCAGAGTACCGTGTCAGAGTTTAAACTGCTACCAAACCCAGAAAACCCAGTATTCTCATTTAGTATGACCTCTCTACTCTGCTGTTTACAGGATATTATAAAAACAGGCAGAAATAGTAAAATCAGGAAGGATTATGAAAGTATATTTTTGCAATTATGCCCCTATCTTAGTGCTAGATGAACAGTAAGAACAATATTAACTTTATTTCATTTTTGCGCAGGATTGGAATTTTCACCTTAGCACCTCAGGACTCTCACAGCACTCAAAATGTTAGGATGAACCCCTTCTGGTGTCAAGAACACCAGCACTCTTTGGTATAACTAAAAGAAAAACAAATGTGTAGACAAAGCTCACAACCCTGTGCTGCATCTGAGGAATGATGCCACTTTCACTGCTTACTAAAGAGCTCTGCTTGCCCCATCAGTGACATAAAACACAGTCACTGATCTTATGTTTCTAAACACACATGTTAATTAATATGTAAAGCCTACAGTTACTTAGAAGCCATTTCCCCTTTTCGCCTTGTTAAATTCAAACATGTAGATATATTTCATGGCTTTTTATTTAAATTACAGACCTGTCATTCACTTATAAAGCAATTATGGGCCCACTGATTTTACTGAAAGCAAAAACATATTATGCACCTGAAATGGAGAAAAAATCCAGATTAAAGATGATCCTGTCTTTTGAACAGACATCCTTTCTCCCACGAGATCAGGGATCAACCACTACTTAAATATTTTGTCCTTGGTTTTTGCATTAAAATCTTCCCTACCAATCACTGTCTTAGTAATGTTTCTTCTATTCTAAGGTATAAAAATAGCAATTAAATGAATAATTAGACAAGTTATATATGGCATTCAGGGATGGAAAAGAAAGACATGGTGAAAAAAGCTGCATTATATTCATACTACCTCCTTATGCTTATTTTTTTGTTCCAAGAATAAGACGCTTTCTCTTTCACATTCTGATTGTCTTTTGTGGCAATCATTATTCAGAGAATGAAGCATTTTAATGACTTAAAAATTAATTTGGTGGTCTCAGCCTAGCTCCCAGAGAACACATGTCAACATCAAAAAAAAAAAGCACACTAATTGGCAGTCTCATTGGTATTCACAGCACAGAAGCCAGGAACTCCATAGATTTTAAAGCCAGAAGTGACCATTGTGATGATCTAGTCTGACAGGTCATGGGACTCCCCTGAATTAATTATTGCTTCAAATCTCAATAGCTGTGATCGACCTGGAGCATGGGGTTTTTTTAGAAAAAACACCCAATGTCAATTTTAAAGTTTCCAGTAATGGGAAATCCACTACAATTCTCGTTTAGTTATTCTAGGGACTGACTGTGCTCACTGTCAAAAAAAAAACCAAAACAAACAACAGTTAATTTTCCTCTTTTTTTTGTACCATGAGCTTTAAACTTTAACATCTTATACCTTTGCTTGCTAAAGTAAGTATTCTCCCAGCAAATTATTAGTGGTGAGATGAATGTCAAGACTGGAGGCTGTTTTATTAATACTGTAGTATAGTTGTTGGGTCATTTGTCCAGGAAATTGGAAGTCTGGATTCAATGCATTCCTAAATCTAAGGATTATGCAACTCACGGTTCCTATTTCCCAAGAGAACATCCCAATTGCTAGTCTAACCACTGCTGGAAACTGAGACTGAACTGGGGAATACCACTTACCCTTATTTTTGAAGCTGTGTCATGATGCTGGCCAAGAACAATGTGTTTCTGAGGGCAAAGAGAGGACACTAAGAAGTATGGCACTTGCTTGATGTATGAGGTCTTTAGTTCAGAGAGTATACTATACTAGACTACAGTATATACCATACATGTTATAGAATATTCAACACAATAGTTGGATAATGAAACAACTCATAGAAAAGATTAAAACCCAGGGCACCTCTTTCTGCCCACCTTTCTATGCAGAGTACCAAGATATTTTTTGGTTTTGATTCAGTTGTCATATTCTTCTATCATTTCACCCCTAGACAGAGACTTGCCACTGTGAGAGTGGAGCACAACAAAGGAAAATACGTGCTTTATTGTCCATGCCATACCTACTTTCTTACTACTGCTTTCTAGATTTTACCTTACAGATGTGGCAGTCCAACATATTCCATTGCCAATTATTTTTTATTTTTAAATCCTTAATGTTAGATAGTTAATTGTCCAATGTTAGAGTATTAACAGTTAGCTACTATCATGGCTACTAATGGAAAAGCAGCTCCATCTTTTCAAGGAGTGTAATTAGAGGTAGCTAGACATACACAGCCAATAAAACAAACTTATTTTTTAACAGATCAAGTTAATAGGGATTCACCCTAATTAAAACCTTGACGTTTTATTGGAAATATAAAGCCTTTTGATTCACATTCAAGCCACAGTGGCTGCACGGTTCTTAAGAGACCACCAGCTGTTGAACACTCCAGGAGCCCTCGAGAGGACCAAGGTATGAAACTTATAATAGGAAGACATAATCGTGGGTCAAGGTCTTGCAGTGAATAAATGGCGCATTTCTACTCTAATTAAACCACTGGCCTTTCTTTTCCTCTTTTTTGATTATTAGAACTTTAACTGTACCTGCAATAAGTTAAGTTAGAAACCCTGACCTATTTAGCTGTGTTTAGAGACAACTTAGTCTAAGTAGACTAAATGACATTTAAATAACATTTTAGTATATTTGCTCAACTGAAATTTGGGAGATTTTAATTTATTTTTTTCTTTTCTTTTTTTATAAATACATGAGTTTCTCTTCCCGACAAGTTCAAAAAAACAAAATGAGCATCAAACTGCTGGTTGCAAACACACACACTTCTTTAATGTAAGAGACTCTTTCTCATAGCTGTCTTAATTACCTAATAGCCTGGAATAAAGTTATAACCTTTTGGTTGCTGTTATGATTGCTGACAACTAAAATACAGAGCTCCGGCAAAGTAACTCACTCTCCAGAAAAGCTTCTGCCTCTGATACTGCCCAACATTCCACTTAATTATGTTATCCTTCATTTAGATGGTGATTCTATTGCAACATCTAACAAGGAGAAGATATTGCACAATAATAGTGAGTGGCTAGGACAGCTGCTTGATCAGGGCATTATTGAATTACATATACCGAGGACAGTGAAAACTGATGCTTCCACTAGGTGATGAAATTCTGCTCTGTAGTCTTTTAATACAGAGTGTATCCAAATAAAGATTTAAATAAAAAATAAGGATCATAACAGATTGAATGCACTGAGGCATTTCTACCCTGGTATTTTTATTCAGAACATATTATCTCTCTTATTATCTTCATGACACATTATGACCACTTACTTGGGCAAGCTACAGATCTACCAGGTTTTCACAATTAGATGAAAACTTCAGTACAACAGATATCATGTGGAGCTATTCAAAGCTCCTGCAAAGCCACTACAAACTCAATACAAACCACACAGGAGCATCTGTAAATGCTAACCTTTTACAGCCAACCCCCTCTTCTTCTTTAACAAGAGATGTGTAAAACATACTTTTATAAGTAATATGTCTCTCTGGCAGTGACTTTGCCATGCACAGCAGGGAGCTGGTTAGCTGCACGGGCAATGTAGCAAGGGGGTGAGGAGCTGACAGCACCCTGTTACAGAGCCCACACTGATCCCCAGCCCCGCAGCTGCCCAAGGCTCCTGGAACAGCAGATCTGTGCCACTACCAAGCCTGCTACCAACCCACGTCTGGCATATGGGCTACCCACACAGGAGTATTCCAGGGCCCCACTGATGCAGCATGGCACACAGATGATATTTGGGGTCCAAGAGCAATTTCAGAAGGCCTTTGATGCTCTCTATTTTAGTTACAAAATTAAGCTTAAATGGCCACTGAAGCCAAGGCATAATCTTGGATCAAAGCCAGGAAAGACAAACTGGAACAGCCCCAATACAGGCAATCAACACAATCAGCATGATAATTATTTTAGAATAACAGGGCTCAGCAAACGGAGTTGGATTTGAATTCAGAGACTTGTAAGCTCAACCTGTAGTTAGTAGCTACGCAAAAGACCTCATGTCTCACCTCTGGCTCTGCCACCAATAAGACAGCATTTCCACATCCCAACATGATTTACTGTCAAAGAAAGCCTCTAACATTCTGATCTCAGCTGGAAGAAGAAAGGCAATCAATTTTGAATTAATCAGAGAAGCCCCTTCAGAAACTAAGGAAGAAAGGAAAGGACATTACATTCCATGATCAAATGGAAGAAGGTAACAGAGAGAAATAAACTCAGGAGAGAACAGCTGACCCTTCCTACCTGAACACTTCCCAATGTGACTTCATTTTTAAACATTTTAAGGGAAACTATGTAAACGCTTTAGATTAATATAAATTAGGACAAGCTGTTCCAGCAGTTAAAGGCATTTGTTCCCTTTGCCTTCCTTACTCATGATTCAAGAAAGGTAGAAAAGTTCTGTGTGTGCATTTGGTATCTTTATTCATTGCATGTTTGTATACATATATATTTATACATACATATACACACACACAAGGGATCACCACTTCCAAAGGGTTTCAAATACACACTGCACGAGTTCTGAAAGCCCCACCTGATTACCCAGAGAAAAACACACAGCAGGGTTTCTTCTAATGTACTTAGGACTTCAGATGTGACCTCTCAATTTCATCCAGGCAACAGCTTATATATACACTCCAAAGGCCAGATAATTAACCAAATGAAGCAACAATGTCTAATTTCCTAATTTCTGCAGAAGAGGAGAATATATGGAAGGCTAAGTACAACTTCTGAAATCTTGCTTTGAGAGACATATGGCAACCTAGCCCAAGTGCAATGTAACTACCACAAAAATTGTATTTCTACTTTAAGCTCAATTCCTGCTTTGTCACTGACTTTGTCCCCATGTAGTCATTTACACCTGTACAAAGTGAATGAAAAACACTACAAAGAGAGAATGAGAACAATTTATCATTTTGTACAGTGACTGCAAAGGAGGGGAAGTAGACACTGAATTTATCAGGTTCAAAAGATATTGAAAATTAAAAAAAGATGCATTTGTATTATTCATTGTCAAAGGAATTAAACACGAAATTGTAGCTTAATACAACATTGCATTCTGAATAGACATTCAAGCAGGAAATACATAGCAGCCATGGCTTTGTTATTTTTTGGACATATAAATAAATGTCCTGAACTCTATTGAAGTTCAGTAAAATTATGCATATAAAAAATTGGCTTAAATAGTAAGAAAATGCTGTTGTTTGAATTTGCATATTTATACATATATATTATATGCATATATTCTTCACTAAAGTTAGCAGAAAACATTAAATATGAAGGAATGGTATTTGAATTACAGTTTAGCAACATTAAAAAAAAATAGAGCAACAGTATGAGAAAGCACTGACTTGTATATAAATTCCCACATACTCGTCCATATTTATACAACTGTTTCAACAAACTTGATTTTCATACATTTTCTGTGACCAGCAGGCTGACCCAAAGCTGAATTATATCCTTGAATACAGTGATACAGAGCCTGGGCTTTTAAATTATAATATAAATCATAAAAAAACCATCAGATCTTTGAAATCACATTATTTCATGAGAACAAAAATCACATTTACATGAACAGGTAATAATATTTCAAGTAGGGATGTTTCACATCAAGCATGTGAACCTCTGTTTAAATACCTAAAAAAAAAAAGGATTTTACAAGCTGCTAAGCACATTCACATCAGATCTACAGACTGTTTCATAAATGCTCACCTACATCAAGTGCAGAATACCTAGAAAAGAACCACTACAATAATAGCATAATACAACTATTAAGTTCAGGTATTAAATGTCCTTAGATTTATTTGCAGCTTGAATTAAATTTTTACTTTGTGTGAGGCACTTTCTACACATCAGAGAATATAAGATAACAGACCTTGATTTTTTTTTTCTCTAAAGATACATTACTGTTTCAGAACAAAAAAGAGCAATAACAATATAACAGGATTACAATCTGCCTTCAAGCTTTCTTTAAAAACAAAAGAAAAAACAATAGCCTCCCACAAAACACCTCTAATAGATGACAGCCAATTATTTCTACTTAAATGGCTAGCCCAGGAAGACACATGTTTGGTAGAGTTTCATCTAAGAGATCAGCTCAACAGGTTTAATAAGACAAAATGTTTACGAGCATAAAATATTCTGCATTTGTACATTATGCTTAGGCAGATTTTTAAAATGTTATTGTGTTATTCTGTCAAATATTGTCCATGAATAATAAAAAGTTTGGGTTTCAAATAAGGAAATAAGACTACTAAGCAGCTCTTAAGCAGTGAAAATTTATCCTAGAGTTTTTCACATATATATCTTTAAATAGTACTGAAAATGAGCCAGCCCTAACAAGAAAAGGTCTTCATTTCATATTTATGTGACAGAAATTATTAACCCTCAAAAAATAGTCTTGAAAATGGAGTTTCTTTCACACATAACCCACTTACTGATTTGATCAGGAGTGCCAGGAAATGCATCACTGACAAGTAAAGCCAGTATTGTCTCTGTGTTGGGAGTGCTGTTTGACTCCCTTTACTTTTATTTTCAGGAGAAGATCTGCCTGTCTCTCCAGAACTTCTAGTAGAGATAGGGTGTGCTAGCCAGATCCAGGGAAACAAGATTATGAAATCAGTTGATCTACCCTTTGAGAAGACAAGCAAGAAGGGGGGAAGGTGGCAGTCTGATATCTTAAAATTGCTGGAAGGCCGAAGTGTGTATATATATATATATATATATATATATATATATATATAGTCCTCGTTTATGTTTAAGAGAGTGAAGAGAGTGCAAGGCTTCTTGGGAGGAAGGGGGATGGAAAGCTGGGGAAGAAAATGAACTTGGCTTCAGTCAACCTGAGATTACTTTCTTTGAAGTTGAACCTCTAAGTCCTGGGGCTGGCTGGCACCATGCAGCAGTACTCCCAACGAAAGCCTAACAGGGCAAAATATATGGAGTTCTTTCCAAGAAAACTATATGGTATAATGAGAGAGAGTGAGACTGAATTATTTAGGAAGATATCAGCAGTATGAACAGTAATAGAGCAGAATTGATTGGAAACTACAAGGAGGCAGAGCATGATGAGTTTATTGGAAACTTGAGGCTCCATCACACACTATTCTTTAGTGGAAATGGAGAAGGACTCATAAAGTTGAGCTTTAATTAGCATTTTCACAACATTTGCAAACTTTAAAAATTAGCATTTAATAATTACAATTTCTATTACCTCTGAACAATTACAGTTGTTCAACTATATTTAAAGCATACATGAGAGGGAACAACTGTATATCAACTATAATTATCTTCTTAATATGAAATCTCAAAAGTTCATGCTCTTCCAGACAATTATCAAAACTTCAGAATTCTTTCATACAGATACAGAACACCTTGTAATCAACCTTCCTAAAGTATGGCAAAAGTGACTAAATTGGGTGCTTTCTGTATTACTGTAAATACAAATCTAAAGGGCAACTACGGAAGAAAACATTTCCTATATCAGGATATAAGACACCACAAAAGCCTGCTGAACAAATCAAAATGAAGAGATTTTTCATACACAGTATGAAAAAATACACAGATTTTTCATACACAGTATGAAAAATAAGCCTTTTCTTAGCCTTGGATATTTGTGTTGGATCATTCAATGATTTTCTTCACAAAAATGCAATACAAAATGAAACTGGAGCTTATCAGGCAGAAAGTTCATAAAGGGAAAGTACAAAATTGTTACTTTATAGACATCTGAGAGAATATGTGAACACGTTTTAAAACTTCAGGTTTAAAAACCAGCATGCCCTATCTGCCTATCTGGATTGTTCTACACCCACTTACTTACACTGCAGGAGCTGTTCCTCAAATACATAGAGAGAGAGTGTTTGTGTGAATGCAATTTGATTTCACAATTCTTCTATGAAGTAAGGAAAAACAATGCAGTTCTTACACATCTCTGAGGTACATAGAAGTTACATGCAATACTGAAGGTCACAAAGGTTGCATGTGGAGAAGACATGATATCAACCAAAATCCAGTTTTAACAACCTCAGAACTCACAGACCGCGGGCACCAAACTCAATTTAACAGCTGTAAGTATTTCATGTTTTCATTGTGTATAATTATCTGTCTTCTACTTTCGAAATTCCAAGGTACTCCTGAGTTGCATTTTTTATTCTCAAGTACAGAGTTTAGAAACAGCTTTTTTTAAAAAAGCTTTTTTTTTGTGCACTTTTTAAAAAATATAGGAATATTTGCTATTTCAGTTGCAATTTCAGAAGCTGAAGCATTAAGAAAAACACCAGCAATTTTGATAGTCAAAATGGCAGGGTGAATGGTGGTACTGTGTTTCATACTTTATCTTTCCCTTTATTTTGTTTTCTCATTTACTTCTCAGCTACTTAAAGAACTATTTTTCATCACTGTTTTGGGTACAATGCTGTATAGTACAATCCTGCTTCATTTTAGTGTTGTGTATACCACCAGGAAATCATCAGGATTACATTGTTACTAAAGAATAAAAAAAAATAATCATTCTTTTCCTCCTGAAAAATATAAATAATAATAAATACAAATAAAATCTGAGGAATAGCACCTTTTAAACAGAGGAAATTATTCATTTTGATTTATACCAATCATGAATAGTTGCTATTTCATCTCAGGCTAGAATGTTGAAACTACAGTTCACAGCTGAAATTTAACCCATGTTAAGCAGAAGGAGATATAGTGCCAGGAGTTTTACTGGAGTATCACCAGCCCAGCACCACTGTAGTCCACATCAGGATGAGAGGTGCAGAGTTTAGTTCCAAGATACTATAAAAAGGACCTGCAGAAACAGCCTCACCCTGAGCCAGGTGATGATCTGAACCATTTAAATATCTCCTTTGTTATAGCTAACAATAATTCCTTTTTCTTGAAGATGAGGAGTGCAAGTATCTGCCGGAACAGGTATGCCAATACATGCACAGTCATGCATTACACTTTCATTGCCACTCCACCTCTTGTATCTGCTCATCTTGTCTCTTCCTGGCATTGAGTCCAGACATGATGCTTAAATCAGTAGGAATTGCACCTGTTTTCTTGTTTTGCTATACTATTACAAACAGAATGACTATAGGATTTCAAATCCTTAGACTTGCTCCCTGTGCAAACAACCTCTCACCTTAAATGGAGATGGAATGCTTTGCTCTAACCTAACCTCATGAGTGATAGGAAGCAGATTTGCCTCATTTGTGCCCTGGGCAATTTTCAATACATATTACGAGTTTCCTATTCCATAGAGAATCAAAATACTGGTTAGCTTTTCCTCCATACAGCAGAATATACCTGTCAGCTACAATTCTTCATCTGTAGGTTATGGCAAGGCTTACATTTCCTCAGCAAGCATAATCATTTGCTCTGATAAGGAACACCCCTCAGAAATCCAATTCCTTGGATATAAATAATACATGGTCTTCTGCTCTGCATGTGAATACAGTGGAGTGGGCTGATCAGCTCATAAAAAGAACGCAGTAGAGAACAGGTATAGTAGAGGCTTAGAAAACAGAGGCAGAAAGACAAAAGTGATATGGGAAATTAATAAAAGTTTCCCAAGGTCTTTAGCCCCATTCCAAGATTTCTTTTTCTCTAAAATTTTAGCAGTTGTACAGCATATGCTAACATAGTGCAACAAGAACCGTTGGAATAGCTGAATGAGATAAGTTGCCTCTAGTCTTTCACAATTTTTCAGGAGGCTTATGGACCTAAAGAAACATCAAACTCCAAAGGTTGGCCATTTTTTCCCAAGCTATGTCATATTATTTGGTCTAATAATGAAAAAATGAATATCTTCTCATACTACGTAATGTAATGACAATATTAAAGGCAACATCAAGTTTCAAAATATTGCAATATTGAATAACCTTTCAATTCCAATTATCATATTAACAAGTTAAAATTAATAGACAGATGCTCTTTTGCTTCTGCATGCAAATTAATTGAAGACACGTTTGATTGTGAAAAGAATAACGCAACTTTGGGCTAGAGAAACCTATACTGTTTCCCAGTTTATCCAGGTGAAAACTTACTTATTATACTGTTTGTTCCCCATTACCTAAATATTCCTGATTAGAAACTGGAGACATTACAGAAAAGGTTCCCAGGTTGTCACTGAATTGATAGAGGTTTGAACCAGAGAGTTGACTGGTGTTCAAATTTTTAGCAGTGGTATTTTGTAAACGAGCTCTCAAGACATGTAAAAACATGCATCAGAATCAAACCAAGAGTAAGAAGCTGACAAAGTGAGAATCACAGTACCACAGGATAGTTAGGGTTGGAAAGGACCTTAAGATCATCTAGTTCCAACCCCCCTGCAATGGGCAGGGGCACCTCCCACAAAAATGCCACCCAAGGCTCCATCCAACCCAGCCTTGAACACCACCAGGGATGGAGCATTTACAGCTTCCCTGGGCAGCCCATTCCAGTGCCTCACCACCCACACAGTAAAGAATTTCTTCCTCATATCCAATTTAAACTTCCCCTGTTTAAGTTTCAACCCATTACCCTTTGCCCTATCACTACAGTCCCTAATGAAGAGTACCTCCCCAGCATCCTTATAGGCCTCCTTCAGACACTGGACGGCTGTTATGAGGTCTCCACGCAGCCTTCTCTTCTCCAGGCTGAATAGACCCAACTTTCTCATCCTGTCTTCATATGGGAGGTGCTCCAGTCCCCTGATCATCCTCGTGGCCCTCCTCTGGACTTG
>JAOEHY010050630.1:0-19363 GCA_025447955.1 Psilopsiagon aurifrons
CGAAGTTTTATCAGTTTGCATGCTTCTAATGCGATATAATAATACTGAGCTTTCTTTGTGAAGTCCTTGTTTATTTTCAGCTAACCATGGTACTCTAAATGGAACTTGGCATTGTTATTCACCTCCTGATGTATAGCTTATCTGATTAGTGTGGTTTCGGGACTGCAATTACTTTGAATCATTTGTCATCTTTTGTATGCTGTAGTGTAATTTTTATTAGAATTCTCTTGAAGAATGCAGTTTATATGACTGAATAGAGCAGGAATGAAGCATTGGGGAGTGCAGGGAGTGCTGCATGTATTTACTATGACCCTTATTTAATTTCTGCCTTACTGTAGCCCAGCAATACTCCTTGTGGCAAGATGGTTTTGGTTTTTTTAATTGACCTTTTAAAAAATGCTGCCTATAAATAAGAGTCATAACTTGCATGGAGGTGGGCTTTTGACTGCAGGTGTTCAGAAATAGATGAATTTACAAAGTAGACCAAGCCAGTGAAGGAGGCACGGAAAAGTGACGGAGAGCTTATCAAATTAGCTAAGTAGAGCAATTAATCAGAGAGCCCAGAGCTGTTTGGTTCCTTTTTTAACGATTATCTTGAACAGCGTGCTTTCAGCTCCCATTAAAGAAGGCATTTAATGCAAAGCTGCACTTGGTGAGACAGTTTACTTCTTGTCTCCTGGTGACATGTGCATCTTGCAGATTGTCAGCGATGATGACGAGCGGTACCACAAACATTGTACTACTTTCAGGAAGCCACTGACATCCCCAGTGCATGGAGCATGTCCTATAAATTAAAACAAAATAGGAAGTGTATTTCTACAAAATACAGAGTGCGTTCTCTGTGGAAATATCTGGGAGCTGCCCTGAATTTCTGTATAAATTCCAGTTAATTCAGTCCTGCCTAACAGTGTAGTCACTCAGTTCCATTGACACGAGTGTAGTTACACCAGTAGTTCTAAGTGGCATCAATTCTTATCAAAGATAGTACTACACAGAAGTAAGTATAGTATTGGTATAAGCCAGGGGGGAAAAAAAGGTATTTTTTGATTTTCATTATTCAAACAATTTCCCATGCTGAACTATTAATTACTGATAGATTTAACTCCCATTTAACTAATTCTTATTCTGGACCGAGAACAACATCTCTTCCGTCTAAAATCCTCTGCAACACAAATCTTGTGCAGCGTGGACATAGTGTTTTACCTAACAGTAACTTGTCAGTGAAAGCGTTCAACAGGCAGCTGTTCAGACACTTGTGGTTTCTGAACATGATAACAACTAGCCATTGAGGTGTCCTTAAAATGATGCTTCTAACAAGTGCTTTTTGAGTAAGTTCATTCCATTTTGGGAGTACTGTGCATATCGATACAAATTTCCTTTTTTCTTAATCCATTGGCAAATGAACTTGTATTTTTAGATTTAGATTTTGCATTTTTAGATTTGTTTGGTCTAAAAGCGCTGTAAATGTATGTTAGACAATATTTGTGTACTGTCAGAATCGAACCAGAATCTGATCATTTATCTGAAGGCTTTTCTCCTTGTTAAGGCTGGAGGGCTCTACTAAATGGGACCTGTATTACTTTGGTAGTAACACAGATACAAGAATTTTCATGTTATTTGGTTTCTCTGAACAAGTGTAAGACACCTGGATGGGGCAGATAAATATACTGGTACTGAGGAAGGAATGATGGCAGACTTGTAAAGCTGAACATTGCCTCTGAATAGCTTGTACCTGCGCAATAACCTGAAGTGTAGAACTCGAGGAGGATGTTTTGCTTTGTGTCTTGAATCGGTTGAATCTTTTCACAGATTCCGTCGCAACTGAATCTGTGAAATTATTTGTGCTTGAATTAGTTGAATCTCTTATTACTCTGTCAAACTTAAGTAGAATGCAGTATTTGTAACAAAATAGGTATTTATTGTGGTCTTGGTGTCAAAGTCTAAAACCACTAATAAGACAGAATTATAGAACTGTTGAGGTTGGAAAAGACCTTTCAGATCATCAAGTCCACCTGTTAACCTAGCACTGCCAAGTCCAGCTGTAAACCATGTCCCCAAGAGACACATCTACATGTCTTTTAAATACCTCCAGGGAGGGTGACTCCACCACTGACCTGGGCAGCCTGTTCAGTGCTGGACAACCCTTTTGGGGAATAAATTCTTCCTAATCTCCAGTCTAAACCTCCCCTTGTGCAGCTTGAGGCCATTTCCTCTTGTCCTGTCGCTTGTTAACTGGGAGAGGAGACCGACCCCACCTCACTACAGCCTCCTTTAAGGTAGTTGTAGAGAGCAGTAAGGTCTCCCTGAGGCTCCTTTTCTGCGGACTAAACCCTGCCCGATCCCTCAGCCGTTCCTCATCACACTTGTGCTCCAGGACATTCATCAGCTCTGTTGCTGTTCTCTGGACCTACTCCAGCACCTAAATGTCCTTCTTGCAGTGTGGGGCTCAAAACTGAACACAGTATTCCTGATGTGGCCTCCTCTAATACACCTAAGGTATGATATCACTATATAAACCGTAAATATTAATGCTGAAGCAGTGGTTCTGGATTCAAAGTCTTGAGGAAGATGTCAGTTTATTGAGCCACTTTTGGGAAAATAAGTGGCATTTCTAAAGGGTGATGGTACAGCAGCTTCCACACCTCTGTCAGACTGCACAGGCTGGGAATCCAGACAGCACAGTTAAAACAACTGGTAGAAGATTTCCCAGAGAAACTAAGATGCAAAGTCAAAAATACCTGTGTACTAATGTGTCTTTTACTACTGGTGATGTCAGAGGGTTCTTAAAGACAGTCTGGGGCAGTACCAAAACTCCAACTTTTGCTACGCTGGTGGGAGATTAGAGTTGGATTTAGCTTCCAACAGGCTTTTGGTATGAGAGATGTGAAGCACACTGTGTTGGACACAGGTAAGTTGTGTTGGTGAGGCTCAGCACATGGCTGGTTCAGTGCGCACCTGGGTTCCTGTGCTTCCCTCTGCGAGCTCCCTGCTGCTGGGCCTCCTGCGAACAGTACCAGTGCCACATAGTTATCACAGGCTGTTTCTCAGCCCTGAACTGACTTGTGTGCACATAACGTATCTGGAGAACAGGTAGTTCTCTTCCAAATGGTTAGGTGCTCTGAAACAACTAGGTTTCTCAAAGTCCTTCCCCATGGACATCTAAAGTAGCTCACCAACTTCCATAGGGCACAGCAGCCCTATGCTGAGCCTGATCGTAAGTCTGAAACTGGTACTTGCCTCCCTTATTTTTTTCTGAATGATGTATTAAAATGCTTAAAACATCACCTGGAAAAAAACCCTGAGAGCCATAGGAGCAGGGAGGGAAATCATATTACGCTATAATAATAGTGTTTATGCCGTTCTTTCCATTTCATTGACTCTCTGTCTCTATTACATTGGTGTCAATGTTTTTCTACCATTCTAAGAGGCAAAGCTGAAAAAGAGGAGGTAAATTAATGGTAGGCAGGAGTTACAATCCTCAATCTTGTTTCCTATAGGGCATTTGCCATTGTTTGCAATTTTGTTTAATACTGAGATAATTATCCGAAACGATACTATCCCATGTGAACTCTTCCTAAACTTGCTTTCACAATAGCTTATGTGAAATACATAAAGATGTATTTTGTCCAGGATCCTTCATCCAGGTCATTGTTATTTTTGGTTTGGTAGTTGGGGAGTTTTCTCCCCCACAAAGTATATTATTTTTCTTTGAGACTCTTAATGTCATGGATTAAAAAGCTGTATTCAGTACAAGAAAGTGGAATAAAACCTCAGTGTTCTGAGGTTTATGGTATGAATACCTGTATTCTTTAGTTCTTTTTTGAATTTGCTCTTTTCTATCAAGTGAGAATACTTTTACATGTGCTTAAACACTGCATCAATATTTCCAGCAAAGTACTTTTCCCCAGATTTCCTTTTTAACAAAACTCAGTATCTTTGAACTGCCCAGACCTCACCATCTGTCGCTCAATTTTCACTCCATAAAATTTTGCTGACATCTGTTGAATCAAAAATGTTTCTGGTCATGGAGATATTTAGTTCAAACTTGGTATTATGCTGTTTCTAGATGCCAAATAGAAAATATGAAAATCATGAAAGGGGATCTTGGGGAAGGAAAGCTTTTGAAGCGAGTCTCTTGTGTGGGGCCCTGCTGGAGCTTGGAAGCGGAGTTCCTGTCCCCCTGTCCCACAGGCTCAGCGGGAAGTGAAGATGTGCAGTGGCACCGCTTGCCGGCTGTGCCAGAGCTGGATATCTCCGTGGCTGGAGCTCCGGAGCAGCTGCCAGGCTTGGGCTGAAAAGCCCCTCTCCATTCCCTGTCCTGCTGCCCTTTGTACATTCTCCTTCATTCACTTTGCCTGGTGAGGCTGCTCACCCAATGGTGCTTCATGCTGCTGCAGTGCTGTTCATCAGCGCAGTCAGGATGCCTAAAAGACATTAAGGAAGCAATAAAAGTAGGGGAGACAGATGCAGGGATTTGATTCATCTCCCCTTGGTTTTCCTGTGCCCTCCAGGGTGATACATTCTCTGGTTTCAATGTTTTTCTGATGAATGTGTGTAATGCTGAAGTTTGGGGGGGCTGTAATAGCCACTATAATAGATGTAGAGATAGCGATAGCATTATTTTTAGTTTGTTGGGTTTTTTCAAGTGAAATAAGGAATATGCAATTTCTGTCTGTCTGTTTATTTGGTTATCTGTCAAGCTTGATTAGGAAATTTTCATCAGCACTGTGTTTTGACAGCCCCTTTCCATCTCCCATATGGTAAAAAAACTAATAAATAACATAAATTTCAAGCAATGGTTTATAACATTTGGTGACAAAAGAACTATATGTTTTTTTCATTGTGCATCTTGGTTACCATTAGTTTTTATCAGTTAACTTGGTTTGTTGAGGCACAATACATGGTACCACATTTGAAGTATCCAGGTGGTGTGGTTCTTCTGTTGTTTCGGTACTCTGGTGCTGTTGGGGCTGATGTTCAGACCTTTCTCTTCTAGAATGATTTAGCTGTTTACTGCAGATTTATATTGTTTTGCATGCAAGCAGAGTTAATATTTACAGCTGAGTAATAAATTTAGAATATTGCTTTTTAATTGAATCTCCAGCAGAATGTGCTGATTATCCTGAATTTAATGAAGAGCGATGCTTTTTAGGTTTTTCGCACAAATCCCATTATCTGCACATTTCCTATTTACATGTGTATCATTCACCTGAAACTGTTCTGTCAGATTTTAAAATAATGTTTTGTTTTCTTTCCTGAAGATGAAAGTCAAGGTTGTGTTGGGTTTTTTCTTAACCTGATTTTGTCTACCTTATCACTAAGTGAAACGTGAGTATAATTTGGTGATGCTTAGAGCCCCTCCCTAATTTTTTTATCCTTGGAAGCACCATTTATCTCCCTTTAAGTTTATTCAGAGAGTTTTATTAAGGTATGCTTGAAAAAAACTCCACCACAATTGGGGAGAATTTTTTGGTTAGTTTAAGCTCTTCAGTTTCTGTGGGAGGAATGCTTTTCAGCTGGTCTTTCAAAATCCTTAAGAGCAAAGTAAAAGAAAAGCTGAGTTGACAATGTTTAGTTCTTTTTGGTTTTCTAATGATAACATTACAAAGGGGGGAGTTTGTTTTCTGGACACTTTGCATATTATTTATGGTAATGATCATGCTGTATAAGTTTAGACTCGAATTATAACCAGAAGCGCTTTTGGCTGGAAGTTGAAAACTGAATCTGAGGTTTGTTTTGTGGCAGAAAAAATTAGATTGCCATCATATTTGCTTCTAATGAGTTCAGTAAACTAAAGAAACGCAGTCTATCTCTTAGCATGAACAATGTGCACTGGTCTTTAAAAAAAAAATATGAACTGAAACAGTTCCAATTGCTTTGTTTTATTTGTATGGGTGTGAAGGTTAAGTGCCATAGGGAACGCTGATGCTGTAGCCCATGGGGCGGAGACAGGGTCAGTGCTGTCCCTTGTCAGCTCCATCCAGGCAGGGCTGTATCTCGGAGGGAGAAATCTGATTTTTCCTTTTTCTTGCTTGATTCTATATTTTCCTGATCTTTAGCACGAAACAAGTTAAACTGAAACATGACAGAAAAATCTGTGGGGTGTAAGGCATGAACTGCATTTGACAAAGAGCCAAAGGAATAACATTTCTCAGTGTGTTAGTCTCCTCTCCAGCATAGGCACCTGGGAGGATCCTGAGATGATTCTCCAGTGACAATATGGCTTGGTGCAGGAGTAGGCTTCCCAAGGTGCAGCTGATTGCTCCTCGGCAGATTGCTGCTGTTGCTGGAATCCCAGAGGGAGAGAGCTGGGAGTGTGCTGCATTGCAGGTGGAGGGAGACGGGAGAGGAATTCTGTTCCTGTTCTCTTGTGATTGAACTCTGATTTCAGCCTGTTTTCCTTCCCTGATTCTGTTCTACTCCAGCTCTTGTTCTACCCTAATTCTAGTTCTTCTTCTACCCTGTTTAAGATCACAAAAGATCGCATGCTAGTAATGTTAATCTTGATTGCTGGAATAACCAAGCAGGGCACCGCTTGGTGCAATAGAAAATGGGGTAAGAATTATAATGAAAAAGCAGAAGGTTTATGTGGGGTGTTTTCTAGTTTGTAGTCATTTGGGTTTGGTGTTTGTTTGGTTTGGGGTTTGGTTTTTAGCTTTTTTTTTGGGGGGGGGCTGGGGTTGGTTTTTGGTTTTGTGTTTTTTTTTTTTTATCTTAAAACTTTGTTTTATTTTTAGCTTGACAGTAGAAGAAGCTGTCCTGCAGAGACCTTTAGAGAGTCAAATACTGCAGCAGTCCATAGCTAGGAGCAGTCAAATAAAGGCAATGAGCCCCTGTTAACCGTACCTTTTCAGTGTAATAAGCAGTGAAACAAGGTGTTTATTCTGTGTTCCATGTTGAAACTCTTCAAGACTGTTTTAGGACAAGGTTCCTGGTATAGAGTATCTTTGGATGTGGCTTGACGTAGCAATTTATGGCGCACTACCAACTTTAACCTTAGAGATGAAACATTTCCAAAATCAAGCTGATTGCTAGATGAGAAGAATAAGCAGATATGGGCAAACCAGAGTGTTTCCGTAATAAACACTTGGGTCTATCTTAGAAGGGTTGAGGGAGATGGTAAACAAGTGGAAAGAACACCATAATCCAGCAATCTTCACTGTAAAAACTTTTAGCTTTGCAAGAAGAGCTCCTGTTTCCTTAAGAATACAGGCTATCCGAATGCAAGTTTAAGTTGTATCATGAATTAAAGCCTAATTAGACATTAGAAATCAACTAGGGGAATTAAATGACCTATTATTAATGCTCTAGAAGTGCTCCCAAGATGCTCAGGGGATCAAGACTCGATGATTTGTTAGGGTATTACTGAAATTAAGAAAAAATCTTAACTTTCATTGGGGGCATCTTCTGAGTGCTACAGTTTTCCCTCAAACAGTACATTTTCCAGGTTTTAGTTTTCAGATGTTCGAAACAGGCACTTGAATAATTGGTTTTGTGACTTAACTCATTATTCCTGCTTGTAATCTTGGCCAGTTTTTAAATATGCCCTCTGCATTTCGTATTCATGTAACTGTGAGATTCTACCTGGGTGCAGTAGTGATGTTAGACTGTGCCCTGCACAGCTGCTTCTTTGATACCTCTGTGCGCAGAGGCCTTTAGGAGGCTCTTGAACTGGTTTCTGTGATGAAACCAGTGGTGAAGTGCTGTCAAGATTGCTCACTAGCGCGAGTGTACTTTCTTGCCCCTGCCAAAGTTATTTTTTCTTTTAAAAAAGAAAAGCATACCTGTTTCCACACTCTGTGGCTGTGTCAGGCACCTTCACATCAGAGAGGGAGCTGGGTGTGTGGTTGTCCCTTTGTCTGTCTCCTAATTTCCAGGAGGAGGTCTTTGACAGGAGCTTTTTGAGATGTTTGTGAGCTTTTAGCCTGTAACCATATTTCATGTTTTGTGCACTGCTTGCTTTTTAAGGCTATTTTTTTCTAATCAAGCTTACTTTTCCAGCCCACTACTTTTTATCACAGTTGTTTTCCTCATCTCCAGGGCATCATGGAGAGCAGGTGAGGAAAAAACTGCCACAGAAAACCCAAAGGTAACCACTTTACTATTGAGACCACTTCTGTGCAGTTGGGCTGTGAACACTGGTGCCAGGGGGATTGGCAGTTCAGTTGGCACCCACCTGCAGGTGACGTGCCTGCTGTTGTTTTCCATTTCTCTGTGTCTGGTTCCAAGGGTGCATGCTCAAGCCTCCGTGGGGTGAGCTACATAGGGTAGCTCAACCATGTCTTCAGGTCATCTCCTTGGGAAAGGAATTGCGCATGACTGTCTCTTGTGATAGGCTGTGACTTTTGAGTATTAAAGAATTTTGTGAATGAAATCACTTCTCTGCAGAGATAAAGTATCTTGGAAGTAGAATTTAGTGATAGCTTTACTTCTCAGTTAGCAAACATCACCTGAAAATGGAGCACGGACTCTGCAGTGCATTCACTTTGTTGGTCTGATGGTGTTTGAAGGGATTACACAAGAAAGTGGATAGTAAAAATGTGGCGAGAGAATAAGGAAAATTATGAAGAGAAGCAATTAAAGAAATTACCCTTTTGGGCTTTACCTGTTTATAAGATACAGATGTTTGCAGGATGTTCTCCATGGTCTTTGTTGAATTTTCCACCCCAACTTGTTGCCACATCCTTTAGTCAGATTTAACACAAATCGGTGAATAGTTTTAAATACAAAAATTATTTTCAGATGAGTAAACTTTTATGGAAAAATATTTCCTTTTTTCTACTTTGTGGACAGTTTTTGAACTTTGTGTTAAAAGCGAAGTTAAATATATGCAAAAATACTGAGTATCCTTTATAAAGTTAATAGAAGGTGAAGTTAATGGAAGGTATTCGCTTCACACTTCGCTATGGAAGAGAATGGGAACAGTTTTATTTTTTCCCATAAGTAGTAACTTCATGGGATTATAATGTCATATTCCTTGATAATACATAAGTGCTTTTACACCCACATGTTCTTTCACTAAATGTAAATTTAGTGAGTCACATTCAAAGTACAAAGGCACCAGGAGTTTGAAAGGTTATTTTGCTTTATGCAGCAGAAACCATTATTTGGTATCAAGTCCCAAAACTTTTAAATCATCCAAGTTACAGAAGTATTGCAATAATTATAGTAAACACTGTGAATAAGCTACTCGGTTGATAGCTAAATTTAGTTTATGCGGAGAATTAATAGTCCCTTTTGTTTTACATTTGTAAAACAATTTTAATTAGAAGCAATTAAATAAAATTACATTACTCCAAAGTAAATTGCTGCTTTCTACATTTTCTTAAATCTACATCTATCCCATTTGTATGTGAAAACTTACTGTAATTAAAGCTTCACTTGTTTATATTCTATAGGAAGAGCTAGAAATGAGTTTGAGGAACCCTTCCCTGTAGCTGGGTGTTACCAGATCACAGACTTCTTGGGCTTCTCTTCTTTGCAGCAGTTTTTCTCCAAAGCATTTGCTATAGTGCTTTTCAAGCCAATGTGCAGAACTAAATGACTATTGATTAAGCTCAATTTCTAATTCTATAATAATATTTATGGTGTTGGTCTTGTCCTGATAGTTTAAGTATCTAATATTTCAGTTCAAGGGAATATCTGACCAAAAATGCTCCTGCAAATGTATGCACAGGAAAGATTTCTGCTGAAATTTTTGAAGTGTAGCTATCACAGTGTCTTAGTACTTGATGGAGAAGATGGTATAAGGACAAAGTAGTCCTTCTGAAGCCTCTTTTTATATGCACCTTATGACTCTGCCATAGACACTTAACCGAAAATCAGCATTTTGTTCTGGAACAACATCCATGTGTATGAAAAATGAACGTAAAATAGGTATCTGGGATACCTGGACATCAGTTTTATGGCCTGAATGTCTTGGGGAAAGAAATGAATTGGTTGTCCAAAAGGCAGTGGATAGCAGGAGACAGCTTTTTGCTGCCAGTAGTACTCATAGTTAGGGAAGGTCCTTGCCAGTCAGAAATGGCAGTGAGCTGGCCCAAATATATTTGCCACCACTCTTAGGAGATATAAGAAAAAGCTGTGTTTTGTCACTTCCATCCTGAATTGTATTTCCACCATCCTTGAATGGGAATTGGCCATTGAGCTTGTGGGTAGCAGGCTTCGAGAGGAGCAACTGTATGTTTTTAATAGATGTTTCTACTCTTTGGGGGTTTTAAGCATTCAAGCTTTCACTTTAGGAAGCTTTGTTTGTGTAATGGAATTATCACTGCTATCTCATCTTCTCACTGCTTAGGAACAGCCAATTCAAATATACGTTCTTTTATTTATATTTAGTGCTTGTATTTTATGTTTGTATTTTCTTATTTTGAAAATATACTATACAGGTGCATGTGCTCCATGTGTCAGTAGCTGCATTAAGGTCCGAACTGGTAGCTCTAATAGGGAACATGCATATTACAAGTGTGATAGCAAATATCATTCAATTGGCCTTAAAATAATGAGTCTGGTTTTCTCCTTTTTGCTCGATTTTTCTTTTTTTTTTTTTTGTGATTCTTGAGTATCGAAACCCGTAAGTAAAAGAAACTATAGCAAGAAGAAACAAGGTTGAAGCTTTTTCAATTTTGTAGATTCAGGAACTTTAAATGTTCTTAAAATGAACTGGAGGTTTTTCGTGTGTTCCCCGTTGTGTTCTCATAGTGGGTTACAGTACCTCTGTCATCTTCCATCCTGATCATATGATGTTTCTAAAATTAGGATCAGTAGATTCTCAACTATCAAGTACTGTTTAGCTTGTAACAGCTTTGAAAGTGTGGACCTGAGTCCACTTCATTTTTAAGATAGGATAATGTGCTTCCCTTGGCAGGAGAGTGTGTATAGTGGTGATAGAATTAACACATACCTGTGCCTTGGCTCAAGGTTTTCTTTTGCTCCTGTTCCTTCTGAATGTGCCTCGGCTGCTTCATACTGGATGTAACTCGTATGTATATTTATACTCGCCCCCACCTGCTTTGCAATGTAATTGACTGTTAAGTGCAAGATGACTTGAATTTAGAATATTTGAGTGGAATAAAAAATGTATAAATAGCACTTAGTGATGCTTTCACTAAAAATTATAATTTCTGTGCCTCAAGTATGCTGATTTTGCGTATTTCAGTAAATGCCGTGCGAGTTTGCATGCTTTGACTAGACTTGCAAAAATACGAACACAGAGTAGCAATGAAAGAAATGATGGGTTAGAATTAAATTTGTATTCACTCTATTTTTTATTGTGCTGCAGAATAGCTTTGGTCCTAAGAATATGTAACTGATAGTCTGCAGCGTGTGAACATAGATGTCTAACCTTCAGTGTAAGCACGTTAGTCTAACAAGATACTGCTTACTGTAAGACCCATTTTGAAGAGATCATGACTGTGTCTACACAGGCTTTCTAGACCCTGGAAATTTATGTGCTGCGACCAATACAAAGGAATTTGGAGTTGTGAAAGCTGCCGATGCCTTCTGTTATCGTTGGCCTATAAGTAAAATAATTCTCTGACGATCTGAAAACGTGACATTTAGTTACTGTTACATTTAGACGGTGACAGGTTAAACAGTTTGGTTTTGAAGTTGAGAATTAAAGTAGGTAAAATGCAGGTATGTCAGTTGACAGCAAATCTACTTATGTAGCTTTGTAGCTTTAGACAGACATATGCTTAAGAGCTATGAACAGTGCAAATATTTGTCCAGTGTAGCGATGGCTAGGAATGGGTAAAACCCGGTTGTTTTCATTATGTTCTAATTAATGTCATTATTTTCATGACAAGCCATTCCTCAAGACACAAGTGTGGATGATACTGATTCAGAAATGCCAGTGAGGAAGGTTGCTGTGATTTCTTTTTGGTATGTCATTGCTAGGTGAAGCACCCATCTTCTTGTCAGAAAAGCAAATTTCAAAGTCTAGGAAAAGCAGCCAAATCTGGTGCATATTTTAATGTTTTGTACTGTAATCTCCATAACAGGGCATAAAAAAATCCAGAATGGAAAACATGGTGGGTTTATACTGCAGTATTGATTACTCTTATTGATTTAAGAAAAAAGCAGGTTGTTATGAATTTGTATCTGCCTCCAGCTCTGATGATGAAGGATCGCCACATTAAAGATGGAAAGGCTTCTTACAAGAACTGTAAACATCACTTCTAATATCCTCTTTACTGTGTTTTTCCCACTCTTTGGAATGGCTTTTGCCAAGTTGTATAAAAGAGAATCAGTTTCATACATCTAACTGATGTATAAAGTATATGAAAAGCAGTTTTATTACTGTGACTATAAATTGAAACATATTTCTACTGTGATTGTAGATGTCCTTTGTGTCGTGTATTTCACGTACCTGAGCATGCATTGGTATTGTAGTGAAATTCATCGTATTTCACGCTATTACAAAATTTAATGCTGCTTTTAGTCACTTGGCAGTGGTATTTTTTCATCTACTACTTATTGAATGCCTGTTGCGCAGGATAGTTTCTTCCCTGTTCTGTGTCAATAGAACATTTTCCATGGAATCTTAGAATTAGGACCAAAAAAACCCCAGTATTAAATGGATGACTTTTATTCTTACTGCTTTTCTTCTCGTCAAATTAAATTTGTGTTAAGTATGAAATATCAAGTGAAATTGAAAATGTCTAGATGTGTTTTATTCCATCTTACTTTCTGCTTCATTCTGGTATATGTTACAGAGTAGGACATTAAGCTGGTAGCACAGGTTAACTTCAACTTCGAACTCCACCTGGAGTTCTTAATGGTATTCAGTTTTCATCTAATCATAAATGAAAAAAAACTGCATCTTATTTGGGTCAAATTAAAATACTTCAGGGTTTTCTCATTTCTTCATAGGAAATAATTATGTAAACTTAATCATGGTGCTGATAGAACTTGATCATTGATAACTATCCCAGTACTGCAACCCAAAGAGCTCAAAGTTATCTTGAACTGAGGCTATTTTTGAGAGAGGGATAATATGTAGGCATGACTATTCCCCTGTTTAAGAAGTGAGCATGGAATACCTTCAGTTTTAGGACTTGTTTTTAATGGCCAAAAATGGGTGAATTTACTTATAAATTCCATGAAGTAAAAAGGGAAGTTGTAAGTCTTCACTGAGAAATTGCTTTGCTTTCCTTTCATAATGAAGCTCAGAGCTGTTCTGCCTTCCCTCTAGATGACCAGAGAGTGGAGTTGGTAACTGTACTTTTCACTACCGCTTCTCAGCCCTGCTGTTGTGCTGGGCTACCCTAGGCACAGACAGCTTAAAATCAGAGATGTGAAGTTCGGTTTGTGTCTGCAGAAGTTTCTTCTGACAGTCCAGCTAAGGACATCTCTCAGATTTCCATTAATAATCGCTTGTATAATCAGGTCCTTGTGTGCCATGTGAACTTGGCTGTATTTGGAAACATTTCTGGGAAAATTCCAGCCACTCAAGAAATCATTGTAATTGACTTGTTTGATAGTTGCAATTGGAAGTCAGAGACTTCGGCAGGGATTGCAGGAAATCTGCGATGGGAGGGCAGTGTTCACCGTGAGGAGTGCTTGTTCTTAGACTCATCTTTTGCAATTTTATTGATGACCAGTCCAGACCTTTTTTACTGTTTTCCTTACCCTGCCAGATGTAGCAGTTTCTGATTGAGGATCCTCTGAACTCCTGATCTGCTTCATAGTCAAGGTTAATCTTGGAAGTTCTCTTTGTATTACTTTCTTTTAGACTTCAGGCAGGAAATGAGAAATCAAGAAAGATTCATTTTGGAATGGTGGAGGACAAATCTCTAAATAACTCCATCCTTGATGTGGTTATATGACAAATGTCAGGCTATTAAGAAAAAAAACAGGGAAATGAGATAAACTGGTTTGGATTTTCTTTGCCATGGAACTGGAGAAGAGTTCATAAGGATAGTGCCAAATATAAATCTCAACAAAATAGATGGTCACAAAACCACATTATAGACTAATCTGCTTAATTTTGTAGGTGTAATTATTGACAATTTAATATGTTGCATTGCTTGTAGATAAATATGCCTCTTTGATTTGTTCTGTCAGTGTTTGTCTCACCTGATGGTCTAATGCAATAATTGTGAGAGAAAATGGTGCTTGGTGCCAATGGTAGAGATCTTGCTATAGTGCAGCTTCTTGTATGTTCACACTACAGGGCAAAAAAGAAATCAAATGTCCTCCTGCATCACTTGACAGTTAAGGATGCAGCTCCCATTTTATTTTCCCTATTTCATCCAGATCCATGTAGATTTTTCAAGTCTACAGAGCTTGAAGTTCACTTTCTGATAAGAAGGAGATACACTTAATTTTATTTGGCAATATTCTGACTTCTATAGTATACAACCAACTATGGTGTACTTCTGGTTTCATTTTGCATAACTGGGTGTGAGTGTGTATGTTTGAGTTCTTTGTTTCTGTCGAGCGCCTAGTATTTCTGCAGAAATAATATTTGAAATTGTTAGTACTTTCATTATAACTTTGCCTTTGATTATTTTGGGTTATATATATAGACAGATATGTGTGTGTATGGCCTGAGAATTCTTAGCCTACAGAGCTTGATTATCTTCACACTCCTGTTTCAGAATCATTCTTGCTGGCCCTGTGAAAGGCAAACCTTAGAAATGTTCTCACCCTGATTCCCATCCTACTCTGTCAAGGATGACCTCTTTTCTTTTAGAGAGAAGAGAAATGGAGGCTTTTTACTTGAAGGAATATGCACACAATTAGTTTTTAATCCCTGTATTCTCTCAGCTGGCTCTTGAAATTTGACCTAAAGGGAAATGTATGATTCCATCCTGTTCTATCTCTTGTGGTATAATCTCATTTGCACAAGTTAGAAGTTTGATTTAGAACTGATAACATTGTCATCAGGTCTCAGACATTATTAATGTTATATGAAAAAGCAGATGTTTGATAGAAACAGAGTTTTGTATTTATGTTTAAACGCGCCTATGATATTTCTCTTCATTACAGTCTTTCCATTCTGGTTAGAAGTGAGGAGGTGATGACCACATGAAGACTCAAGAGTCTGTTTCTGCTAATGCTAAGGACCTCAAGGTGGTTTTTTACTAAACAAACCAAGAAAGAGGTGAATGCCTTCATTTGTAGATGCCACCTATCTACTATAGGATCACTGGGACTGCTCAGTCTAAAGAAACTACAATCAGCATTGTGCAAAATTTCTTGGTTTCCAACCCATATTTAAAGTTGGGTGTAGCTAAGATTTTGTCAGTGCTTTCAGTGCTTTAGTGACAGTATTTCCCAAGTCTTTATACATGTATATGTAATCAGCTAGAAAGGGCATGTGCATACACAAACACATGCAAAAATAAATGTAGTGTGCTTCTTCATCTAGAAAATGATGACAAATCATGCTAAAAAACTTTCAGCATATTGTAGTTTCCAGCACTAGATAAGCTCGTTCAGTTTGTTCTCTTCCCTGAGTAATGCAAGTTCGATGATGTTTAGTTCAACCTGATTTGTCAAGGGGTTTATGTTTGGTACCACTGCTAATAAATATTCTCATGAGCCAACAGCACTCATGATTTGCTTTGTAGTGGCAAGAAAGAAATGAAATTGCATGATTTAAGGGTAATGGTACTTTATTGTATCATCACAACCTTGAGAAAGCTCTGCCTCTCAATGGCAAAATACAAACTTCCTTCATCAGAGAGCCTCCTTCAGTGCATACCACTGCACTGTATTTGTTTTGTCATGGTGTGATTATATAGTGTTTTGCCATCATTACCTTGTTGAGTTAGTGAAAGCTGGCTATTTGTTGAAGAAAATAATGCAGATAGGAATTTTGGATTAAGGATTAGTCTCAGTGTTTGGGCTCTTCCAGCAGAAACATGGGTTTCAATTTTTAGAGTAGGAGGAAGCCTTTTTGTTGATACAATTCTTGGTTGGACTTCAGAAGGACCTTACTTCCTACTTTTATGTGGGAGCTGATGGGCAATTAAGAAAGTGAGCAAGTAGAAGCAAGTATAGCAGAAAAGCAGAGGACAGAAGAGGCTGGCAGAGCTCAGCTCAGGCATATAGAGCATGGGCACCACTAGAAACAGTCTTTAATGCTTATTCTGCATTGATTTTTCCCCTCCCCTCCACTTGCTGAGGACAAGGACAGTTGCTGATTATTTATTTATTTTTTAAGGATCTCCTGCTGAGATTTCTTTCTCCCTCCCTTGGTGCTGGGCATAAACTCTCCTGCTTTCTATCTTCAGCTTCCCATCTGTTGGCAGAAAGTGATGAGTCTGAAGAAAACTGCTTCGGAAAGTAGGGTAGCTTCCTTCACAATGAGGTGCTGTGAGGGCTTGACAGGTTCATCATGACCATTTGCCTTCTTTGTCCTCATTGTTAATGATCAGGAAGTGGCTTGATTTTAACTTGTGCAAAGTATTTGTCTAGCTAGGAAAATATATAGTTCTCTTTTTCTGAGCTTATAATAAATTTACCTTGTTGAGATTTCTGTTGCATATGTATGATTTCTTGCTGAGTTTCCAAAAAGGAAAGAATTTCGTAAAGGTAAATGTTGGAAGGTGATTCATTCCTGAAACCTAGATTCCTTTCCTGACTTAGTCTATGCTTATGAATTGGGGATAGGAGGGGGGAAATGCAAAGGGAGAAGATGAAACAAGGAGCCACAAGATTTGGCAGTTGTGACCCTCGGAAACATTCTGATCAAATCTGTTGGTGTGTCTTTGCATTTATACTCCCTTTCCCTGCACTTCCATAGTTCTTGAATCCTTGGGCTGGTTTTAGCCTATTTGGCAGGCAGGTACAGACAGAAAGACACAGAGAAGTGAAAACAGATGACTGAGTGGAGAGTAAAAAAGACTTCAGAAAAGGTTGATGATTCCTGTTGAATACCAAAAAGCTGCTTGAGAATAGGATCTTATGAAATGTCACTAATTTGGGAAGAAGGCTCATTTTGATCTTGTGTACTATTACAGAGCAGAAGAGCAAGCAAGGCTTCATTAGCTCAGAGAGTCACAGAGCCTTGCTTTTGATTTCTTCCAGCTCTTAGTTGTATAACCGTTCTACATTCATAATTTATATTTCCCTAGGAATAGCTTCTTCTTAACTGCTTGTCGTTACTGGCATTCTTCTCTGGCTGATCTACTCAGTTTTACTTCATTTATCTGAACTATTGCTGCTGTTGCAGCAGTATGGAGTGCTTCGTATCTTAAGAAGCAGGAGCGACGGAAGGTCTGTAGCTTCCCTAACCATACCAGAAAGCAGTTGTTTATCTTGAAAACTTGGATTTTTATCTTGCAATCTCATATATCTTTTACTTTTCCACGTTTTCTATTCTCTTTTACACGGTGTCTAGAGAACACACTGGCCTCAAATTGCAAAAGCTTATTTTCTGTCCAAATTTTGATTCCTTTAAAGATCCTAATGATCTTCTGAAAGATACTTTTGTCTACCAAACAACTTCTTATTTTTGTAGTATCCACTTAATGCTTTTCAATAGTGATGAAAAAAATGATAAGCCTTGTTAGTCTTCATTCCTTTCACACAGATTTTTAATACTTCTTTTAACAAACCTGATTTGATTTTTTTTGTATTTAAAATACTTTAATATCGTGACATGGTTTAATGAAAAAAACCCCGAACCTTAGACTGTTATTTGTGGATTCATTATTTTATCTTTACTTAAAAGAACCAGGAGTCTGTTTTTGTAGTCATGTTCCTGATGCAGAGGCAGTACGTGTGTGTTGAGCATGGTTCCAGCCATTCTTAGGGAGCTGCTGTGTGATTTTTATTTGCTTGGTTCACACTTTATTTTAGTGACAGAAGGGCATCGCCTGCATTTCTGCTCTACGCACTGAACAACCCCCTGATTTCTGCATGTTGCCACCTTTTGACATCCCATGTATTTTCCATGCTGTGTGCTGTAATGGACTTTGTGAGTTAGCTGTGTTAAGTCTGTTGCCTCACAAGCTGATGTTTGTCTTTAATGTTGTTCAGTCCTCACTTTCTTAAACTGTCCTGATTCTTTTTTCCATGTTCCAGTCTATTGTTTTGTTATGGTGTTTAATGAAATATTCCTGAGTTTTATATTCAGCCTTTTTAGTGAATATACTCCTATTTGGAATCTGATCTTGCTTGGATTTTAACTCTGTTTAGCAGTTCTCTTACAACAACTGCTGGCATTTTGTGGTGTTTTCAAAGAAGCTTTAGACGTTTTTTAAGTACCTCTTGATTAACTTTCACATACACAAGCAGTTTTTTTAAATAGATTAAAATATTTGCATAGGTGTAGGGTTTCTGTGCAGTTGAGACCCTGTGATGTACCAAGGAGAGTAACATAGCTCAGCTGAGATGGTAAATCCCTCTGCTTGTACCTGGGGGTTAGAATAAGAAATCTGGCAATTCACTGAAATTGTAATCAGTGCTTATTTGGGCCTGAAAACCTCCAGGTATCCAGCAATTAGGTTCCTAAGTCCTACTGAAAGCCAGTGGAGTTTAGTTCTGCAATGAAAAGATTTCTATGTTTCATTTGGTTTCTAAAAGTGCACTTGGAGCCTCTGGTTCAGTTTCCCCATGTCATGGTTCAACCCCAGCTGATAACTAAGTCCCAGGCAGCTGCTCGCTTGCTCCCCACTTGGCCCCATGGGATGGGGAAGGAGAATTCAGGACAAAGGTAAAATCCCATGGGTTGAGGTAAGAACAGCTTAATAATTGAAATAAACTGTGATCCTAATTGTAGTGAAGAAAGAAAGGAGAGGAATAAAACTAAAGAATGCAAAGTGATTCATGCACATCTCCCCAGCACATCCCCTTGCAGCGATCGCTGCCCCCTGGCCATCCCCCCGTGTCTGCATTGATCCTGATGCTCTGTGGTCTGGAATACCCCTCTGGCCAGTTCAGGTCACTGTCCTAGCTCTGCTCCCTTTCAGCTCCTTGTTCCCTTCCTCACTAGCAGAGCCTGAGACACTGAAAAATCCTTGGTTAGGGTCAGCTCTGCTGGGCAACAACTCAAGCATCAACTTTATTCTCAGTCCAAATCTAAACCGCAGCACTGTACCAGCTACTGGGTTCTGTAAATATTGATGCCGCTATCAGTCTACGAACCAGCAAAGCTTCTCAGCAGTAGAGCAGCCATTCACTCTACTCTGCTCTTGTGAGACCTCCCTTGGAGTATTGTGTGCAGTTCTGGTGTCCTCAACATAAAAAGGACATGCAACTGTCAGAACAAGTCCAGAGGAGGCCACGAGGATGATCATGGGACTGGAGCACCTCTCGTATGAAGATAGGATGAGAAGAGAAGGCTGCATGGAGACCTCAGAGCAGCCTTCCAGTATCTGAAGGGGGCCTACAGGGATGCTGGGGAGGG